>JABCKH010007716.1:0-40633 GCA_018851285.1 Lyophyllum semitale | reverse complement strand
ACTATTTCTAAAGAAATACTCTGAATTTTTCTTGAGAAAGATGACTTAGATGGGAGAAGACGTGTTTCTAACACATTTTTCTCCAGAAAATTTGGTGGCATCCAGCAGTGCTGGCATCTGATGTCGGTGTTTGGTCAACACGGGGGTCGGCAAACATTGTTCCGCAACGCCACAGAACCTTTCTCTCATGATCAACGATCAGAGAGTCGTCGGAGAGTCGAGGATTTTCACTCAAGCTCACTTCAAGTTCGACGCGATTTAAACTTGAACGACTTCCTAGTTCACATCCTGATACCATCGGTTAGCTATCGGCCGTATTCATTGATCACAAGACGGTGAGGCTAACTTTCTTCGAGCTTTAGTATGGCTAAATGATGATCCATGAAAGTTGGAACACGAGAAAACCAGACCTCGAGGACATTCCTATCACAGTCATCATTGGTTTGGATACATCGAAAAGCTATTCCACCAACATGCATTAGTGTCTGACGCCGCTTGTGAGGCGTTCTTTACCTTTGACATCACAATCCTGGGTATCCTAACTTTCTGAGCAAGCGAGGTTCTGTACTGCGAAATCCACTTGGGATCCCATTGCTACCTTGAAAATCACGAGAACTTTTATCTCGGCGCCATATAATAGCCAAGTACCTTCAACTTGAACTCAGACTTATCCATCGTCTTTACTAACCATGTCTCGCCCAGAACTTGCAGCACCTCCCGTCGGCCCCAAGTTCACAATTAATGTTCCTGCCAACTGGTATGCAATCACCACCGCGGTAAAAACCTCTACCTTTACCAGTGATACGGCTCTCTACTAAGGACTGGAAACAGATATCTCGCAAACCGTATGCTCAGGGATGTGCAGTTTCCTACGACTTCTTCGTTCGAAACACTCGTATGTTGGGGTCGGAGCCAAATTCTGTCGACGAGCAAATGAAGACCACTCTCGACAAGGCGACCTCCCTCCCTCTCATCGTGCAGGATGATGATTACAAGTTGGACTTTTTCTTCTATTACTCCGCCACTCCCGTCAAGTCGGCTGAGGTTTTGGCCACGAACAAGTCTTTTTCCAGCAAAGTTCATGTCGTGAAAGTAAGTACCTCATTATTCTTTCACTTCGTGATAATAGCATAATAGCTAACGATTCTCTCAGGTAGCGAAACTTCCTGGCACTTTTGCTGGAGCGGATAATGTGACCTTCTTTGTAAGCGAACCTTCTCCTCGTGAATTTCGTTCCTCACGTCTTGCAGATTTTCGTGGAGGACACAGCCAGCCAGGAGGCCGGCACGGGTCAATATGACGATGCGTGAGTATCTCGCCGATCTCGTCTCCCCTGCATTAATCGACTGAAAACAGAGTTGCAACCGTTCACTTTGTTCAGAAGTAAATCGAGATTCAGTCAGTAGTTGAATTCATTTTGTACACCGTCGATTGTAACATACGAGCGAGATAAGATTGCATCTTCAGATCGCTGTGCCTTCCTTTTTGGGATCCGCGTCGATATTTGCTTCCACTTCCACTGCGCGCACTGTTTCGCTGAACTACCTCGGAATTGCCTGACCACCCGTTTTATCGTACATTTTAGCTATATATAAATGATCGTTCTTCCATGCTGGGACCCATGGGACCTGCGCTCGTGTCACTGGACAGTGGATGGTTTTCGACTACCACCAAACCTCGACAACTGCATTGAGACCTTCTATTGTGTGCGACGTGACAGAGACATTGGAGAGGGGATGAGCATGTAATGCAGACTCCAGCAGGGGGGAGAGCCATTTAGTGCGCAGGCAACATCCTTTTGTGCGACGACTGACCTCACACCTAGCAGCATATTTATCACGCTCCCAACATGCTCTGCTTGCGGCCAATGAAGCCCCACGTCTGTCATATCGCAGAACGGCGACACACCAGCAACACGACGGCCTATGCCACTCCCACGTTGCGCCTGGCATGGCCCTCATGGCTGTCATCTCGCACAATGGCGCCCACAGCAGCAAGGCGACAACTTACGCCCCTTACCACGTCATGCTCGGCCGCTCCCCTGCAGGCCCTGCCCGTTGCCCATGACCAAGGCTTTTCATGTCGCAGAACATTGCCAGCAGCAGCGAATGGTGCGACAGTGCGTGCCCTGCCATGCAGCACCGCCAGCACGACTGCGGGACACAACAGCAGTGCCCAGCGACATAGCCCCTGCCCCCTGCCCCAGCTCCCATACTTCGCTCCTGACGACCGAGGCACCTGCTATTGCAGGTCGTTCTTGGCGGCAGGAGCCATCGCGGGTGCAGTGAACAGGCGTGAGCATTTGTACTCAAGCTAGTGTGATACACGGCCGGCAGCGGCAACGCAACGATGAGCTCCGAATCGGAGTGTGGGTCGGCCGCTTTGGAGAACGTATCGTACGAGAGATGCGCTCTTTCATTTGGAGAAAGCGACGGTTGACGAGCGCTGATTGGCATTCGAATATGGTAGGCGTCGGCACCCGCTGGTCAGCTTCACTCGGCTTCACTGAGGGATCTACCAGATAGATACATGGTACACATGCTTCAAATTCCTTTTTCATTCCATACGCTGACTTAGACTTAGTTCTTCGCGATGAGGTCTTTCATAGTCGAGATCGACGGAGCGAAAAAGTACTCTCTTTCTTACGGTCAATGAACTTCTTGGGGAACATCATCACCTGCTGCTCGGCCGTCGGGTTGGTACCGGTCATGTAACGATAAGTGCCTGCGTCCGAGGGTCATCTGTCAAGCCGAACATCTGGAGACCCAGGTAGGTGAACCCGACGTTAAGACCAAGTAAACGTTACTACAGAGTTGTGGGGTGGGGGTGGACTGGTAGTGAGCTAATAGGCGTTGGTAACTGGAATCTGTCGACTCATCGGCGATCTTGAAGTAGTAGAAATATTCGAGGGCTCTGAGAAGAGTGGGTCTGTACTTAGCGAGTCGGATTTATTGTCGCCATCGTAGTGAAGAAAAATACTCACAAGATTTCACATATTTGACAGCTTTGTGAGTTAGACTCGAACTAGTATTTGAGAGGATGTGGAAAGTTGGACCGCTAATCAATTAAATAATGTGATCAAACGACTGTCTTTGTATTCAAACATCGCTACTATAGACCGCTGCAGGTAACTATGACTATGACTATGGCTATCGAGATTATTCACGTTGTCTTCGACTCATGAAGCTGTCAATCATAGTACGAGCCTATCCTCCTGCTGGCCACCTGCTCACCTGCTACGTGACCTACATGATATCGTTAACTTCACTTTCCCTACCCGGATCCCCTTGGTTCAAAGCCATCCAACGCTGGATTCTTTGGATTTCACTTTAACTACTGCTCCTTTGGCATGGGAACATTTCTATTGCACACTGTCTGTCTTCAATTCATTTGTCGGTGTCACCTGGTGACCTTCGCGCCTCTATAACCGAAGCAAAGGCCTTGGTGCGGTTCGAACTTTACTCTCTATGTACCTGTCTAGGATAATCGATGAAGAACAAGTGACGGCTTTGACACACCTCCGCCGCTATGGGATAACAAGCTCTAGGGTTCCTTCACCAATGGATGAAAGCTTCCAGTATCTCGTTCTTCTGGTTGCTCTAGGCAGACCTCACCGTAACCTTGCTTGAGCTTAGAAGATCGATAAGGCTCTGGGAGACGACCTGGAACGAACCGATTCTGTATCGATAAACGCTGGTTGAACCTAGTATCATAGTTAAGAATCTATATATGAACGCAACACTTGAGGTCTGGTCGGTCACACAAGCATGTCTCGACCCTCATTCACCAAACCCGTCGGCTCCACTGTCAAATTCACCATCCCACCCGATTGGTTCATCACGATCTCTGCTGTGCGCATTCATCCCCCCTCGCTGACTAGTCATGGACACTAACATCTTGTCCAGATTTCCAGGAAGACCTACCCGCAAGGAATTTTTGTTCAAACCAATGCATTCGACAGTTCTGTTTTTTTCCACAGTGTTCGGGGAACCTCTGGACCGATGCCAGATGCTGCCAATGGCAAGACTCCCTTTTCGGTAGAGCCTCGCGACCATCCGGTCACTCTGGACGTTTCTGTCTTCTTCTCGGAGACGGCTACCAACGTCAAGGCACGGGATTTCATGAAGCCAACCTACGCTTCTTTCAAGTTGGATGTTCAATTTGTACGCTCGTCCTTCTTCTCGATGATGATTCTCGCTAAGTCGAACCATGATCTAGTCAACTAAGCCCGAGCACACATCGGCCGGCATCCCTGATTATGTTACTTACTTCGTACGTGTTGTACTCATCAAGCCGACTAAGGACTAGCATTTACGCTTGCATATTCAGATCTTCGTCGAGGACACCTCCGACGACGCTCAAGTCGTGGGCAGTGGTCAATACGATGATTCGTGAATATTTTCTTTTACGTTTCTGACCCTACCCTATAGCTCACAAAACTCGACAACAGCGTTTTGACCATTCATGTCGTGAACACTAACCCGAACGAGATCCCCCCACCTCCGGACAACGTCATCAGGCCTTACAACCCCATCCTCGACTTGCCCCGTCCATCCAAGTTCGAGAACTACCTGAAGTTGGTCATTCAGCTGAAATTTCTATCGGTCTACTAACAGACGTCACGTAGAGCATACGATGTTTCCTTCCTCGTCGACGACTCTACCTCCGTTAGTCCGTGCTTCTCTGTTTCATCACTAATTCACATATTCCGCGACCGTGACAGATGGCCGACGAGAACAGGTAGGTCGAGGCTCGCAACACGCTCAACGGTCTTGCGAACGCCGTCATTGATTCCGGCTTCGATGACGACGGTATTGATCTGTCCTTCTTGAACTCCAACGACAAATTCTCCTTCACTGAAATCAAATACGTCACGGTAACATTGCCTCCAGATCTTTTCTATGAGCGCCTTACTGATCGAGTTGATCGCTACCCAGGACAAAGACAAGGTGGCTGCGGTCATGATGGGAGTTAGTCCCGATGGTTGTTTTCTCTCACCTTTAGTTCGACACACGTTTAATCCTTTGAACATATAGGAAAAACCCCGACCGGCACCGGAGTCAGCCAGCTCTTGAACGCCCATGTCGACAGGCTCGACGCCGCAAAGGGTACGAGCGCATACGCCGAGATCAAGCCCCTCGCTCTCATCGTCATCACTGATGGTGCCCACAGTATGCGCCATGAATAACCTCACCAGCAAGAATATTTATCTGTTGCATTTCCCAGACGACCCCCCTGAATTCGAACTTACCCAAGTGCTCGTCAAGGCCGGCGCCCGTATCAAGAATAGCCTGCACCACCCCAACTCCATGGGTGTGCAGTTCGTGCAGATCGGCTCAGATCCCGCTGCAGCCACGAACCTTCCCAAGCTCCTTCAGGCCGACACCGGCGTAAGCCCGTCTTCTCTTCGCTGTGTGAGATCGTTGCAGTAACCCCGAACCGAACCTTCACAGAACATGGTCGACAGCGTGCCCTACACCGACCTGGGAAGCATCTCTCCCGACAAGATCGAGAGGATCCTCCTCGGTGGGTTGCACCCCAACATCCGTACCCAGCGTATTCCTTGAACGTGAATCTACCTCGACCATCAATGTACCTACCAATTCCCGACAGTATGTTGCACTATTTACTGCTATCAGATTGCAATCAAATCAGTTGTCCATATTGCTCTCAAATGTTCGTCTGCCTCTTAATCGCCGGACGGGTTCTTGAGTTTAGCTCCCCGATAATCCAAGCTGGGGTCGCGCTTCCGAGTCATCTTATAGTTCGCTCCCGTTATCTATTTTCTGATGTAGATGAATCCGACATGGCTGCATCAACATAAAACAGGAAATATTATTTGTCCAAGGAGGACACCGAAACGAAACTGCATTGACCTGGAAACAATCTAAAAAGGCAAATTCGAGTAGAGAAATTTCACTCTCACGGTCAAACTCCAGACACAACATCCCAAGCCTTCTGAGCCAATTCGCGGTCTTTCAGGAACGTAAGGCGCTCTACCGCAACGTCCGGCTCCAAGAAATGTGGCTCGTATGCTTCATATTCCGCCTGTGTGCCCTCGACCCTTTCCTCGCCCGTCGCCAGCGTAATATACCACCATATAATCTTCGCCCCCTTCGCCCCCAAATCCCTCACAGTAACCGCTAGAGGCTCAACAAGACCCTCCGCGGTCGCCACGACGTCTTCGCTATTATTGACGCCAGGGACAGGCGCGCGCGTCGGCATGCGTTGGGGCCACAGTGCGCACGGATACCCAGTCTCTTCGAAGGTCTCGCGCACGGCGGCGGCCGCGAGGCTCTCTCCTCTGTCTTTCCGGCCTTTCGGGAGCAGCCATTCGTCCGGCGTGGTGCTGTGCAGGAGGCATATCTCGAGGCCGCCAGCCCGGGTTTTGCGGAAGAGGACGGAGCCGGCGGATGTGACGAAGTCGCCTGCGAGGTATTGTGTCGTGGAGTATCGCGATGTGGCCATTGACGAGAAGACGCGGGTTGTGTGTCGGCAGTGTGTTGGTCAACGATGAGATGGTAGCAGATGGCAACTTAGGAACTCCCATCAAGCTTTCGATACGTGGTGCTGGGGTGAATGGAGTCATGTGGCGGAAGCGTCACCACTCAGTCCTTGGCCCTTATGACCAGTGTTCCGTGTACACTGGAGTTCATCTTTTGACTCGCCAGAGGGCGCACTGGTGTCCAGGTCCCAAAGCCTTGCTCCTACACTGTCCTCACTGCACGGGCAGCTTTAGACGACTCGCGGCGGTGTATATTCGGACTTTCAATCGCTGTCACTCGTCTTCGCGTTGCCTGCTTCCTGCCCAGCACCCAGCCCAGAGTGTGGCAGGACGCAAGGTCGTTGATTGGATGCGACGTATATTATCCTCGGCGAAGTTTGACCATTCACGCCACATGCAGACATGAATCATATGATACATTGGATCTATCGATACATACATACTGGGGGGCAAGGTTATCCTGTATCTGGACTCACACCGTCGCATCACCACTGGGTATGCGTTCAAACTTTCTTGTTAATGTCTTGCTGGGTTTCACCCTTGTCGCGCTGCATGTTCCCTACATCAAGAAGTCAGAAAAGCTACGCAATTGTCGCATTGATGCGCTATTACCTTGTGCCTGTTGCGAGCGATCGCCAGTGACAGCGCCGACGACGGAATCCTTTTTACCACCGAGGCGGTCCATCGTTCCTTCGGCATAGCCTTTCGTCTGGGCACCCTTATACTCGGCTTCGCCGGCGGCGTGTTCCTGCTTGCCGGATTGTTGCCAAGAAGTCGCGCCAGTGAGGCTCCCGATGCCTTCGACGACATTGCCTTTGGTGGAGTGGAATTGCCCGGAGGTCTTACTGCATTTCAGGTCGTCAGGGACTTGGTGATCATCAACTAGTAGTGTAACGTACCTGGGATCGCCAGAGGCCATGTTGTTGGTGGAGGAAGTGTTGTTTTCGGAAGACATTGTGGTCGTATGGAGGTATGGAACCAGCAAATTCGGAGCATGCAAGGTTTTATACATCGACTCGAGACTTATGATGCAATTACTGATTCCCGCCCAAGGTGACGCGGTCTGACGCGGTGTGTGTTTCATTAATGAAACGTACACGTGATCGAGAGCTAAGGGCATGTGCTGCGATGACGTCACGCTCCTTCGAGAGTTGCTTTTCCGTAGCCGTGGCACTATGACGGACTGTTCGCCTCGCTGTTCGCCCCTTCTAGGCACGAGCTTTGACCCCGTGCCTTCGGCACGGATCTTCATCTCGTCTAGGCATTTCACGTACCACCGAAAATCATGTCTTCCTGACAAGAAACAACCGCGGACTCTGTCGGTTACGGTGAAGGTGCTTCCTTCCGGGCCGACCCAGATCTCCTGTGGTAAGTTATGCTTTCTGAATATGATGTGGGCTCAGGAACTTCCAATCATGCTTGTTGGCTGGCGGATGTCGACTCCACAGCGGACATGGTCCTTCTTAGGCACGATTGTTTACATAAATATCTGTTGGCCATGCCTAGTTGCACATCTTAGCCGTTGGCGCGTTGGCATCCATGATGTTATAGATGGCAAATTCTCAACCGGAGGATCATGGAACGTGGAGTACTAAGTATCGTGGCGCCTGAGCATGGCGCTAACCTTCTCGTGGAGGCCACTTGAGAGGAGCACCCCACTCAACATCATTACGGCGCAATGACGTCGAACCGCTAACGTACCCACCACATCACATCACGGCACACTCCCTACTTGCAGAGCTCATTCCCGTATAAAAAGGACGATGTTTTTGCGACTTAAAGCCATAAATCACATCCAACTCGTCAAATACACAAGCCACTTGACGAAATTTATACATCTACCATGTCTTCTACCAACAACTCTTCCGTCAACAACACTGCCTCCGGCCAGCCCACGTATGTCACCTCCCACTCAACGACGATTTCAGATTCTGACTTTGCCCTACAGTAAGACCTCCGGCCAGTACCACTCTACAAAGGGGAACGTCGTCGAAGCCATCGGAGACCTGACCGGCGCTACTACATGGCAACAATCCGGCAAGGAGGAGCACGCACAAGGCGAGGCCGAGTATAAGGGTGCCCAGGCCAAGGGCTACGTCGAGGGCACCGCCGATCGCATTGATGGGAAGAAAGACACTGTCGTCGGTGCCATCACTGGTGACCGGTCGCAGGAGACCCAGGGTAGGCTTTCATACTATCTTACCAGCTTCATTCCTTAAGACTTATCTCGGTTGATAGGTAATATACGACATGACAAGGGCGAGGCCCAACAGGAAATCAACAAGAACGTTTAAAGCTAAGTCTCTGATGACGTTAGACTCAGCCTAATGGCTACGATGGAGTGCACCGGGCCCTACTTAGAGCTGTACAATATAAGATCACGCCATCTCGATTACTGCACAATGCTCGCGAACGCAATCGCCCTTTTATCTTTCGATCATCAAAGTTCGCAACATGTGGACAGTGTAGCAGATCGGAACGTTTCCGGAATGTCTTCCTTCCAAAGTTTGCATCCTCTAGCGATCGTGCGCGACTTCCACCGACAGACAAGTCCACTAACCTAAATGCATAAAATGAATGTTGTTCTGAATCTGTGTCGACGTCGTACCCCTCTCCTCCTACGTCTCTTCAACCTCTTCGTGATCCACCTCCATAGCATCATCAAATGAAGCAACGGAACCCAAACGTTCTGAGGATGGCCGATGGGATTGCGCTTGACCGTGCTGGGGATCGGCCATCTTCAGGAAGGGATTATTGGTTTTAAATCGAGGCAGTGCAGAGGATCCTTGTGGCTGTGGCTGTGTCGTGGCAGGCGCGGAGAAGGGATCTGACTGTGTGCGTTCAAACTGGGGTAGAGTGCTCGAGGTCCTCATCTGCCCCGCGTAGTCCTCCTCTTCATCTGCTACATTAACTTCCGCTCCTAACCCAAAATTGTCCGACCTGTATAGGTCATTTTCCCTCACACTGCGCATGGCGGCTGCGATTTTCTGTCGAGCCATGTCTTCCGCCGTGTTGCGTCGACCTTGTGCTGCGGAGTTCCTCGCTGGCTGCCTATATGTATCTGATGAAAGTACATGGGTTAATGGTCGTTCGTCAAACTGGCAACTTCTGAACCTTTATTCCCTCCACTTGTGGAAGAAGCCGATTGGGGGGGTCCCGACTGTGTGCGATAAGGGTAGCGATTGCCTGTGAACGTCTAAGTAAAGGTGTACAATGTTACGATGAATTTGAACGTACGTGCTGCACCAGTTCTCATCGACGAGTCATTGTATGAATCCGTGGTAGTTTCTGTATTTGTGTTGTGGGAGTTCACATTGTGGGTACTTCCATTGTAAGAAACGGAATCCCCAAAAACTTCTCTGAACTCGCCCCCGCTGATTTGGAATATGTGGGCACCTTCAAAGAAAGGCATTGGAGGCTGAGAGGGCTACTGATGGTGGTTAGATAGCAGCTGTCAGTCGTGCTTCTGCCGCATTGCTTTGAGAAGCATCCTTTGACGCTCGTGTCACGAGTCATGTGCTGATCATGGTGGCATCCATAAAAGTCGGGCGTTAACCTATTCAATACCAGCAAGTGCATGGAACCTTAGGGAATCGCAGAGTGGTGTGAGGTCTGCATCGTCACATCCCTAAGATTCTTATCCCTTCGTCGACCCGCACGCAACAGAACGCTTCCTCGTTCCCTACTTTCCGTCAGTAGTTTTCATTGCACAAATTTGGCGTACCACGTATGTATGAGGCATGATATCAGCAGGAGCATTAGGCCTTCTATGCACCACATCATTAATGACGCGCCAGAGTATAGCAAGAGATGCGCTTGAGGAATGCGGACGTGACCGACAGGACTTATCGTCCAAGACGCGCATCGACTTGTTTCCTCCTAGCACAAGCAAATGCACTTCGAGTTGACACCGATACGTATGGAGGACAGTGTTGGGAAGTGTAGCTTTCGCAGATCTTCAGCCAATTCGATGCATGGACTGATTCTGTTGGAAGGGCGACTTGGGAAAAATGCAGATCGGAGTTGTCCGGCCGAGACCACAATTTTCGTCCAAACCAACATCATAATTGCATACCCGTCAACATTTCTCCCTGAGGACTGATTTTCCTCGATTCCTTTTTTGCTTCTAGTACTACTAAATGTCTAGGGCGCTTTTGACGTGATCTACGCTCAGCTCAACAAACTCGTTTCTGGCAGAGATGCTCAGCGGTGCGCAGCAATTTTCGCCTCTGGCGCAGATGGTATGTGGTGTGATCGTCTCAAATCTTTCCTGCAAGGATGTGCAGCTCCCCCCCGATCCACTCTTGTTTCTGCGCGCTTTTGACTCATCGAGAAACTCTGAGCATGCGACGCCCCACCTTTTTATCCACCGTTCCTTGTCACACAAGCTGAATACGAACTGATGGATTTGTGTCCTTAGACTCAACTGCCCCTAGAGTTAGCGGCCGCTCACCCAACGGCCCCGACTCCTGCTCTACGTCTACCATCACGACGCCTACGCGTTCTTCGAGCACCCGGTGTACGATGACTGCTACCACGCCGCCGAACCCGAGGCCTTGCCCCACTTTGGCCCCTTGATGTCGACCGAGGTCCTGAGCTCCGCACTCCGAAAGAGCAAGAGGAGGGGAAAGGTCGACCTCGCCGGTGTCCCGCTCTTCATGACAAGAAGCCGCTCCCAAAAGGCGTACCAGTCTCCTGTGCGTTTCCTTTCCCTTCCAGCCCAATCTTTCGTGAGCCTGATACCGCTCGGCCTGCATTTCAGGTCCTCGGGTGCACGATGTCGTACCTCAATCCGAACGGCCTCAAGTAGGAGTACCACCAGGAGAACGGCACGTGTAGGATCTAAGGAGGAGGAGTTGATGTCCCTACTTAGCATACGACCACTAACGAAGCGCGTGGAGCATGCATACTAAGCCTTCGTTTCAAGTTTAAATCTCTTTCGAATCTCTTTCGTCTCCCCTAAACCCCCTCAGTTGTCGGCGGGTGGCGGCCAGCGTCCGAGGGCTGCTGTCATTGACATGTCCAGCCAGTTTCGATCGCGTTACTGCCTCTTGAAAGCAAGGAACCAGGTGATCCCGCGTGGTTATGATGAGGGCGAGACTCGAACGCCTACTTTCCGAAGCTCAAGGTCACACGAGCGGTTGCTCCTGCATCGATGATATCATCCTCAGCAGCTGCACACTGCACAGACTGGGTGGCGTCAAACACTCTGCAAGAAATGGGACGTCTTGAGCTCCACCCTCCGACGCCAGCTGTTAGCGTGCACATCAGGCAGAAACGGGAATGCATGTTGACGGGGGTAGCGAGCGCGAGGAGGCGTGGTAGGACGAGGCTAAGCTAATTCCGAGAATAAAGTCAAAACTAGGGTTCTACATGAGACGAATAGCATGCTCAAAGAACCCTTGAAGTGGTGGGCTGGGGAGGGGCATAAGAGAATTTGGACGAGCACTCCACTTCGTTGGGAGGGTCAGATCGTTGGCGAGATGGGGGGTGGTGTGGATCAAAAGAGAGAAAGCTGTCGGTTCGGTCTGAAATGATGATCGAGTGTTACGAAGAGCTTGGGTGGCCGCCGACTATGCCCATGACTTGCAGGAAGCTGTAGAAAAGCTGGAGTGGTTGGATTAAATGACCTGGGGTGGTAAGGATATACGAAGTGCGATGTACCTCTATCACATAGTGAGATCTAAACGCTAATATTCTCCCAACGATGGGACAACGCATTGCCGTTGGCAACTCGATGGACGAGGCTTGCCGCGGCCGTGGAACATTATCCCGAGTCATGACCGACGGTCGGGACATTATCGGGCATTTGACTTGAGGCGGACAGACGTGGTCTCTAACCTGTATCTTGTATGTACGGATTAGGCATCGGTATGATGAAGTCACTATCGATTCGTTTCATTTGACTTTAGAATTAGACATACTACAGAAGATACATGCCTGGCTCGAGCGATGCCATATTTAGCCGATAGTATCCACTGCCATTCGTTGACATGACAGCTTGGGCGCTAATTTCCAGCCACGGCTTACTCAGTAACTCTCATCCTTCGTCAATAGTACCTCTTCCACTACTCACATGGCAAGTCGCCGATATCACGAGTGCGTCCGATCGGAGTATATTTTTGACTTGAAGCTTGTTGATTTACTGGTGTATCTAGGCCGACACTGCCAGTCGATCCCGGGATCGATGCACTAATTGTTAGATTAAAAGCGGTACTCCTCGACCGTGGACTCTACCGGGGGTTGATGGGGTGCCGCGGTCCAGTCGCACAGAAACTGCTTGATTCCTTTCAACGGGTAGGGCTCCAACTAGTACCTAGCGATATCATATAGCTTATCTCCAGGTCAGATCCTGGACATGCGAGGACTGGGCACAGCATTCCGAAGCAACCTCATCGTAGCGACTCAACGACTCTCAGCACGATCGGGCCTTTACCCTGCATGTTACGAGCTAAGGGACGTCGTACAAGACAGCCCTGAACCTGTTGTCTCCGGAGGCTTCGCCGATATCTACAAGGGAAGCCTTCGCGGGCGCGTTGTCTGTATAAAGGCTATTCGTATCTTCGAGAGCTCTAAGGTTGAGCATATCTTGAAGGTAGATTCATGCTCTGGTCCAATCACCGTGATCGAACACTAATTCTCGCAGAAATTTTGCAAGGAGGCTGTACTCTGGGTGCAGCTCTCGCATCCTAACATTCTTCCGATCTACGGCCTATATCGTTTCCAGAGTCAAATTCGCCTTGTATCCCCATGGATGGAAGAAGGAAATATTACGAAGTACTTGGAATCTAAGCCTGAAGCAATTCGTCTCCCGCTAGTTAGTAAATTCTCTAATCATGCCAAGATTACAGAGCTCATTAACAAAGGGCCGTAGGCCATCGGTGCCGCCCGAGGGCTATCATATCTACACAAAAACAAAATAATTCATGGAGATCTAAAGGGGGCTAGTGCTGTTGCTACCTGCTCTGTTTTTGTACTAAATTATCCCGACAGCTCAATATCCTCGTTGACGGGTCAGGAAGCGCACGTCTAGTAGATTTCGGCATTTCGGGGGTGTCCGACCCAGACATAATCGCGTTGACGACTCACTCATCAGCTACCTTACAAGGGGGCACAGTCCGATGGCAGGCGCCTGAGCTGTTTGGTGTAGAAGATGACGAGGTGGTGCATAACACCGTGGAGAGTGATATCTATGCCTTGTCCTGTGTTTTCTATGAAGTGAGTAACACCAAATCATGCGATCTCCGTGCTCAACCAGATTAAGATATTCACAGGCGACGCCCCGTATGCAAATGTCACAAACATCGCTACCGTCATATTCAAGATCACGTCTGGCGTTCTACCTTCACGGCCTTCCAGGTCGAGTCCATCCTGGCGAGAATGGGGACTAACAGAGAACATATGGTCGACCATGCAAGATTGTTGGAACAAAGATCCAGCCCAGCGACCTTCGGTCAACCTAATCATTGAGCGGCTGACTCCTGATCTGATCCAGGATCGATGGTCGAACACGCATGGGAATATCCTTTCTCCTGCGGCTTTTCGCGAAAGGATGAGCGACACCGTAGAGGTGATGACGGTATCTGATTTCGACAGCCTGTTGCGCCATGAGGCAGGTGGGAGGTCTGTAATACACGGGGAGATCATTGACCACCCAACTACACCACGTCCCACACCTTCGAGTTCTATAAAACACTGGGAGATCATTGACCACCACCATGCGACGCATCTGCCAACCATACCACATCCCACACCTTCGAGTTTTATAAAACACGGGGAGATTATTAACCACCATACGATGCGCCCACCAACCACACCACATCCCACGCATTCGAGTTTGGCAGGACACAGGGAGATCACTGCCCACCATGCGACGCGCCTACTAACTACAACACATCCCCCACGTTCGAGTTTGGTAGGACACGGGGGGATTTCACACCATGTGATACGCCCACCAAACACCCGTCCCACACGTTCGAGTTCGATCGTAAGCACGCCTCGTGCCCTGGAGCAGACCTCGTTGAACCTTTATCAGAGTCAAGCCATGGCTAACGACCACGTAGATCTTGTGTCTCGCGGCACTACTCTCGAGCCTAGGTTAATGCGACTGGGGTTGACGCAGAAAGTGGAGCCTCACAGAGGTGCTGTGCAGGACATTCAATTTTCTCGCGATATGAAATACTTTGCTGCGTTGATGTAGGAGTGAATCATCTGCATCCGGAAATTACTCATATTACAAATCTAGCTTCGAGGACCGTGATTCAATCACCAAATCTTACCTCTGCACGACTGTGTTGATTTTTCTTGTTGGGGTAGGGTCCATAGTATTTCAAAAATTACCTTTTAACAACACCCGGTGTCAGGAGTCTTTGGTTACCCATCATACCTTTATCTATGAAAGACAAGACTTTGCAACTATAACTTGGTATGATCATAGTATTTGTCTATGGTGTTGAAACTTGCATTCTGACAGCACATGTCAGGTCTCCCACAGTGGACGGAATGCTTTTGGCACAAGGTGACTACGGTGTCAAGGTTTGGACTGAGGAGGTGGATCGATTGAGTTATACTAAATGGCTTGTAGGAACCACTGACTATCACCCTCTTCATACCATCTTGCAGGATGGTGTTCAGGAAGTCACCGCCCACAAGTTTCCCACTGGCACAGATAAAGGTCTATGTTTTATCACATGGTTTCCAGATGGAAAAGGTTAATCACTAGTGGCTAGCTCGTTCCAATTGATCATCCAATTTGAATGATGGTATAGCATTCATTGTGATAAAAAAATATCAAAATAGTGTACAGAAACTTGTGCGTGGAAGGCATTCAGCCTGTTGCTTTAAATGTCCTAACTAGAATCTGCAGGATCTTGACGGCCATGCTCGTATCCAAGTCACCCATGGAACAGTGCAAATTACTAAAAGATGAACATCCCTGCAGATTCTCGATGACTTCAAACTTGGCAACTTTCAGGCAACCTATGCCGCCGTCACACCAGATTCCTTGCGGCTCATCTGCATTGGGATGCTGCATGAGGGCTCTGCCTTGTTACCGCGACTCTTTGGTGAGTTTGTCATCTCACATGAACTCAGATTGGAGAATTAGCTGAGAAAAATCTAACAGTATACAATCTGGTATCACACCAAGTAGAAAGGTAAGCCCAGAATACAGTATTTCCATGCTGATCTAGCCTGATTGAGGATTTCCCAGCGAAATCTCGGTCCCTGAATACCAGGGAGTGGTCAGAGTGGGTCAGAATGCACAGGATGGCGTCATGGTACTGGTCAGCTTTGGGGCCTTGGCCTCAAGTATCCAAGATACCAAGGTGAGAATTCTAAGTTTGCTCTCTGTGATACACTCATTGATTCAAACATAGCATCCCCCCTCAACTATGGAAACTAGAGATAAATCAGTTGCGAGAAAGCTATGAGGCACACAGTGTTCGGACATCACGCCTTATGCTCAACTCGAAGTCCGCTCATTGCATATTCAATTCTGCCACTCTCTAAGTTCATTATCAACAGGCACACATACGGACTTGACACGAAGCTTGGCTTTGATGTCCCCAGCTGCTTTGCCGGGGAAAATAACAGATTAGTGATATCTGCTTCGAAAGGTGAGCTTTGAAGATATCTCTTCTCCTGCCCGTTGTTCAGGCACCTCTTGCTATAGATGGTATCATCTTTATCTGGAATCGAGAGTCAAGAGCATTGCTCCATCACATCCACTTCGAAAAACCTCAACACTATTCTCAACGGTCCTTGAACAGTATTGCATGGAACAATGCATCTAAGGACCCCTTGATGTTCACGATCGGAGACGAGGAAGGAAACCTGTATTTGTATACGGAAAAGGCGACATGACGTAAACGACAGAATCATTGGAGGACATTGCTCTCAGGAGAATATGGACTCATTTTTCGTCCATTGTACACACCCATAAAGAAAGCGGGAATGATATAATGATTGATACAATACGGTTCTTCACCAGCGACGAAATTTTAATCCAGAAAAAAGCTTCCCAGATTCGGAACCCTAGACTAAGGTGATACGCCCGAACAGCGATTTGCGCTTCGCAACTTTCTTCTCGTCCTATTCTCCATGGATTCCATCGCTTCCTCCAACATTTTGCCAACTTTGCAACTTTTAACTTTCCTCGCACGCGTCCAGTAAATTAGTAGGGCCACGCGACGAGCGCCATCCTAAAGACTTGATCGTCGACCTCGGTCACGCCTGAGTCGAGACAAGTCGGCGGAACCCTGGACACTGAATCGAAGCTGCCACAGCGACACTTTTCTAAAGCTGCCTCGACTGTAACGCGGTAATAGAAAGATGATGGACTCGGATGATGCCAACGAGCTGGATGCGTCTTCCTCCACCATGGCCACATGGATTATCACCTGGTTCGTTGCTTTCAAGAGCAATAACGCGATCCGGAGACTGGCTGGACACGTCCGTGACTGTTACTACATGACAGTCAATATTAAATGTCCGAGTCAACTGATCGTGACTTTGCCTGTGGCTCTTGTGATAGACGCTCATGGTATCGTCGCCGCTTCCATCCGCATTCTCCTGTACGTAAACGACAATTCCAATAGATGGCCTTTGCCAATGCGCAAAATATCAACGTCTACGGTGGCGCTTTCGCGGATATTCGTGGCGACAACTACAATATCGAAAACTTATCAATTAGCCAGCCTGAACTAGGTGAGCTCATCCTGGCGCCTATTGGCTGAGTCGGCGCCAGGCGGATGCTTACGGAACTTCAGGACTTCTTTCTCTCTATAAAGCAACTTCGCCCGGTGCCGCCTTCAATTCACAAGAGAGATACCCACCTCCTGAATGCCATCCTGGCACACGCGAGGAGATACTGGAAGGGATCACCAATTGGATCGTTCGCAGATCGGACGAGGATGGTGGACGAGTCCTCTGGCTCCACGGGCCCGCTGGAGCAGGAAAATCAGCCATTGCACAGACTATCGCTGAAGCCTGCGCTGAGAATGAAATTCTAGCAGCAAGCTTTTTCTTTTCGCGTGGGAGGCCTGGCCGCGATTGTATTGATCGCCTTTTCACCACCGTCGCCTACCAGCTAGCGATGTCCATTCCGAGTTTGCGGTCTCTCATCCAACAGATTCTTATTCATGACCCATCCATTATAAGCCAGGTTATTTCCGTCCAGGTTCAAAAACTGATTATTGAACCACTTCAGGCTTTGGCCTTGTCATTAGATGATCCCTCTTCAATTCCGGTCCCGTCGCTCGTAATTATCGATGGCCTAGATGAATGCACTGGAAAAGATCATCAATGCCAAATCTTGAACCACGTCCATACCCTTGCCAGTACCCCTCACGTTCACCTCCGCTTTCTCATTGTGAGCAGACCGGAGTACTACATCCACAATGCCTTCGAGAAAACTAGTCTTTCAAATTTCAGCTCCCAGCCGATCTCTCTCTATGGTGATTTCAAGTCTCGTGAGGACGTTCGCACGTATCTCCTGCACGAATTTGACAGAATCCATTCGTCGGACAAGCACGAGCCGTGGATGGCTAATGTACCTAAGCCATGGCCATCTACTCCGACCTTGGATCTTTGTGTCAAACGGTCTGATGGTTATTTCATCTATGCGTCAACTCTTGTCAAATTCGTCGATCAAGAGGCCCTTTCTCCGCTCAATCAATTGGATATAGTGTTGAACCCATCTTCTTCTGCCTCTGAAGCCTTTGCTGAGCTTGATAAGCTCTATCGCCAAGTGCTCTCAACCAACCGTGACATCGTTGTCCTCAAAATGGTCCTTGGTGCTGTTCTCGCAGACGTTCCGAGCGAGGTCATTGCTGATCTATACCACCTTGAGCCTGGTCAAGTCTCGACAACGTTACGTGGGCTACGGGCTGTGCTCCACGAGGAGATTTGTATTGATAACTACTATGACACACCGCATCCGTTTCATGCCTCTTTTTCCGACTTCATATTTGATTCCACTCGTGCAGGGCCGTTCCACATTGATCATCACACAAATTGGGCAGAGAGCACTCGTGTCATGCTAGCTTCCGTGGGGCGTTGCTCGCGCGCGTCTGAAGAGTCGCTTTTGATTGGCGCCGCTCCCGGATTTCTAATGGCAGCGGATTATTCCTATGAGAGGTGGTTTCACCATTTTACCAAAGCAGGTCCGCACCAGGATACCCTTGCTGAAGAAATCATAACTATGGATCCACACTGTTGGGTTCCCTTTGCATCCAAGAGTCTTCCTTTGCATGCCAAGAAATTCTCCAACCTGAAGGCCATGTATGTATGCAGTCTGGCGATGTTGCTCAAAACCAGGGAGGACATACTCGTAAGTGGAATCATTATTCTTATATAAATGCAAGTCTTCGTATTTACCGGTCCTTTCTTAGTGTTCACATCACGATCGAGACGACCTCGTGCAGTACTTTGCAGTCCTGCGTGATATGGCATTTAAACGCCTGCTTACCCCGCTGTGCTCACAAGATCGGTGGATTGTCTATGCAATCACCACAGACCCAGATTCTCGGCAGATTTGGGCAGATTATCTCCCACCCAAAACAAGGATTCCTATTTTTCAGAAGCTTAGGTTCTCCGATCTTAATAGGGGAAGGACGATTGGAAGGCTGCTCAGACTCGAGCGTCCGTTCCCCTACCATACACTTGAGATTTATGAATTCTTGATCGCCTTAGACAGCTCATTTTCTGCCAGCTATACCCGTCTGGAAGCATATTTAGCCAGCAAAAATGCACCACCCGAACTCTTCGTTGACCGCAGGATCAGCCATGCCCACTTAGCCTCTTGCTGTATGACTTTCTTGACTGCTGATGTGGATGAAGTCCTGTTAAATAAAAGGTTTGAGAATCCCACTGATACGAAGGCATGTACTTATGATTTGCAGTGTCGAGGAATACGAATACGCGAGGCGCAACTGGGCGACACATCTTTCACAATCGCTTCCCGGGGATCAAGGACTGCTGGATCACCTTCGATCGATTGATCGACAATATCTTTTCGATACAGAATATTTTTCTGAAAAGATCAGTTACGTGAAACGATTAGAAGTATGTTTTCAAGTTTACTTGTCCTCTCATAATTAATGCACCCCTTGCAGCAAGCCGGAGGTCATTTCTTTCCAAAGGGAAATTGCAACAAATGCCGGAGAGGTCAAGAGCTCACCGATGACGAACATGACCGAACCGTACTCAGATTGAGCAAATTCAACTACACCCTCGATCGCCACCATGAGCCTTGGAAGCAATCCATATCCTGGATTGAAGGGGTTCTTCTTCAAAATGACATGGAGATGGCCCAAAAGGTTCTAACCTGGTTGACGGTAGGCATATACAATGCTTACTCCATCCTCATCTGTCTCATCATCTCTTTAGGATCATCCCAACTTAAACCCACCCGAAGACCTCGTACAGAGACGGAGGACATTTCATGAAAAGCTTTCAGAACGTCGTACTTCCAAACCGAAGGGCATGGTGAAGAGGGGATACTATGCTGAAATGCTGAAAAAGAAGACTCGAGAAATGTATACGAGAAATGTATAGTTAGAAAGCGAAGATTGTTCTGGAAATTTGAAGTTCGGACTGTTGGGCGGACTCGGAGAAAGCGTTAGGAAGAGCGATCTTGCAATGAGGACTCAACGCACGTACACATCCGACGCGTGAGCTGGGCTGTTGCAGATAAATATTTCAGACTTGCAAAATTGTGGTGGCTTTCATCTTATCGGCCGAGGACCTTCTCGGATCACACTCGTTGAGCATAACAGGCCGACATGCCAGAAGGTCGTCGTCTCCTCCACTTGGCCTAATATCTTGCAACTCCAAGTTCAGCCACCGCGGTGTCGCGCTTTTAGGCCGCGGAGCGGAATGTGCATCCGAGTCTGGTGACCGATTCGTCAAGAAAATTGAAGAAGTCTTAGACTTTAGTGAGTCATAACTCTCCTCCATTTTTTCTCTCTCAGTGGTGCAGCAGTTAAGTTCGCAAGTCCAGCTTTTCGGAAGTCCATGGCTCCCGATTCAAAAGAGTCCTCGCAACTTTTCAATCGATTTCTTATCCCAGGTTTCACATTACCTCTCAACTTTACACCTCTTGCAGTCGGCAACAAGGAAAGACCTGCTGAGGGAGAAGGTAGGGACCTGTTCGCCAATGCACTTGATATGGCGGAGTGGTGCGGTAGAGGGAAAACGTGCGTGTCCAGTGATTGCAGCTGTATCTTGTGTCTTGACGATTGACGCGTTGTAATCTAAAAGGATGCCGCTTACCACGCTTCGTGAATTCACAATGCTGCGTCTCATGAATGAAATCACCGAAAAACCCGAATGGCACAAGAAGGTGCGCGCACCCGCCTCAGCCTACATCTACCGATATATCCCAGATTTTTGACGACAAAATTGTGGCAAATTGGAGGTCAGAAGCACTCTCTGCGAAGGGTCAGGACATCACAGAGCGGATGATAGACTGGTGTATCGCCGAGCTCCAATACAAAGCAAGAATCTTTGAAGAGACTGGCGCGATCAGTGTGTACAATGGAGACGTGATCAAGTCAGACATCGCGGTACCACCGCCACTCAGACAATTGGAGGAGATTCCCGAGAAATACAATGATTGGCATCCTGGATCTGACGGGAAGGTCCTAGATCTCGCCCACCCCTCTCTCTTCCCCTTGGTCTATGGTCGCAGTCAGATTCTTCGCGATGAATTGGTCGAGCTCCATGATTGTATCGAACGGAGTGGGGAGGGCGGAACCATTCCTTTGGCAGACTTCGCGTGGCCCAGGACTGGCAGCAGATTTTGGGATAATGACAAAGTTTGGGGTGGCGATAACGAGTTTGAAAACCCATTGAGCAACCAGTTTCAATGGCTTCCCTGCGATGTCGAGATTTCTAGTGGCAATGTAAGGTAATGTGTCAAATCGTTTGACTCTGTCATGGCAGCTCTCAACGCCCGTAAAGGATAGCAAGCTATATCAACAACCTTCACCCTCAAAGGAACAAAGATATTTACACCATTCTTGAGGCGATTATCTCCCACACCATACCAGCGTGGAATCTCTCCCTGAGTGCACTTTTGAGAACTCAGAAAGAGCGTCCTGGCGATCACTATTTCACGTTTGAACGACCGCCATCCAAATCTCTTCGCATCAAATATACTGTCGTGGAGTACGATCCAGATGGACCGCGACTGAGGGAAGGTGAAGGTAGGGATTCATTTTATATTCGGGAGGAAAAATGGCATGAGACCCGCAGCGTCGTCCTACCTGAGCCAGGGATCTTCGAGCCCCCTGGTCCACAGACTCGGAACACTGAAAATCCGGAAGCCGAGGGATCTGTAGATCTCCTCAGGGATTACGGTCAACGGGGTCTTCAGGTTATCGTAAAACTTGCAAACATTGAACTCACCCCCGAAAAGTCCGAGTACGAAGGAGGATCGTGGCACGTTGAAGGAAAACTGGTGAGTAGAACTTGACTTCCTTCGACCTCTTTTTATGTGGACACCCCAATTTAGAACGAGCACATATGTGCGTCAGTAATCTATTACTATGACAGTGACAACATTACCACAAGCCGTCTCGCATTTCGTCAGCATTGTGACACAGATGGCCATGAGATTTGGCGCGCTATACGTTATGAGCAAGAATACTACGACTGGTTTCCACCTGTTTTTGGCTGCAAGCAGGCTGGTCCGGGGTTCAGGACATCGGAGCTGTTGATACGCCTGAAGGTCGTCTTCTCACTTGGCCGAACATCCTGCAGCATCAAGTCCAGCCTTTCAAGCTCGCAGACCCTATGAAGCCTGGTCACCGAAAAATTCTCGCGCTGTTCCTTGTAGATCCAAATATCCGCATCATCTCGACTGCCAACGTTCCCTGTCAGCAGCAAAGGTGGTGGATTGACGCCATTCTACAAGGACACAATAAGATCTCTGCACTTCCGCTCGAGCTGCAGGATCGGATCTTCCAGCATGTCCATGAATTCCCGATCAAGTTGGAGGAGGCGAAAGAATTGAGGCTTAAGCTCATGGAGGAGCGAAAAAAATTCCTTAAGGCTCAAGACGAAGCGGTGCAGTCCTACGGATTTGATCTCTGCGAGCATTGATCAGATGTTTACGATGAACTGCTGTCATGGGCTGTACGCAATAAGGGACGAGGTACGGTATGAAGATAAATTATAAATATTCTTAGAGAGTGCAACGAATACAGAGCTTGTCCTTATAAGCAGCGCCTGGATTTGTTTCAAAGATCGGACAGACTGGTCCAAGAGGAAAAACAACTTAGATTGCAGGAAGACGAAACACCAGACAGAAAGTACATACAGGTATTCGCCAATGATTAAATCTACACCAGCGTTGATGATACTGTCAGCAATACGGGTCATAGACAGGGAAAGAAGATTGAGCAAAGTAAAGAACACCCTTTAGGCATCGCGCAGCCAATCATCCTCCAGCAACTCCAGCGCACTAGGACGCGCTGATGGATCTATGGTCAAGCACTTCCGGATGAACGCCGCCGGATGGTTAAGCTCGCCTACAAAGAACGACTAAGTTCAAGTTGTTCCCGAAGCTAATATGGACATTACCTCGTTCATTGAAATACTCGTCGCGCCTACTGCAAGACGCAAGAAAGCTGAGTGGAAACCCACCAACAATGTCAATCATACCCTGTAGATGTGAGTCCGTTTCTGTAACAGGGGGGATCTGATATAGCTGGAAAAGGATTGCGCCTGTGAGATATTCGAAAATCTCGATATGTAGTGGTTGGTCAGCTGCTTATGGTAACAATACTTTAAAGACTCACGAGACATCCGACAGACCATATATCGATAGGTGTTGACCACGGGTGACCGAGAATGACCTCTGGAGCGCGGAGAAGCACAGGTTGACATAACTCTTGTTGCACAATCTTATCTAGAGGGATAGCTTGAGGACGTGGATGTGATTTGAACATCTGCTTATCCACAAGTGCTCGACATACGTACCTTCACCATAGTTTACCAATTTAAGAACAAGATTGTACAAGTCAGAGTCAAGACCGAAGTCGGGAAGGGGTTGCGATTTGACCGTGATAATTGGATCTGCAGAAAGTTTAGGCTGTATTTGTGGTCCATAAGTAGCGGAAGGATTGTCCTCGAGATAGCGTGCATTGGTTTCATCGGATGCTTGGATGGAAACTAAGATATTCTGAGGTTTCACATCTGTGCCGTTTATCAGCTATGCTTTTCTTATGCAAGGACTGAAACACCGACCTGTATGAACCAAATTGCAGTCACGATGAAGATAATCAAGAGCCAGAAAAACCTGCTTGACGATCCGTTTTGTCTGACGCACTGAAAACGCCCCACTTGGTTGTCGTCGTTGAAGAGCTATTAGATCTGAACGAAGGGCTTGCGTTACGAGAGAGAGGTGAGGGCCGTGATAGCTCTTGGTTACGAAGCAGTGAAAGAGATGCAGACAGTGCTGATATCCAGGATGCTTTCGATTTGCGTCATTGACCTGCTTCATGGCAGGAACTTCCCAATAGTTCTCGTTGATGATACCTGCGGTCATATTGACTGTTAAGACTTTCATTGCGATGAATCCTTTCAGAGATTTTCTTTTCACTATCGAAGTTCGAATTTGAGTAGCCTCTAAATACGACAGGCTGAAACCCACTCACGAGAGATCCTTCGGCAGCCAAACGCTCGAATGGACACCATGGCCCAAAAATCCCCAGATTCAACTCGTTGCCCAAGCATGAGAAGATTAAAGCCAAAGGGGCCCAGATCAGGTCCTAGCATGTGTGGTTCTTCCTCGCAATGAAACACATTCTTCTTCGTTAGTGCCCTCTCGAATGACGTCTATAAACTGCTCCGGTAGAATGTGTACTGAGGGCATCAAAGCCGTTGGGCTAGGGATAATCGGTAGACCGTGACCAGTTGGCGAAAAGGAGTTCTTTTGCACTCGTCGTCTTCAGAATCAGAATCGCTGTCGATGGAAAAACTGGAACGGCGCCTGCGAACAATTGCCACCTGCGAAAGGTGTAGCTTGGCGCCGTTATTACTCCATGTTATGCATTATTTTTATCCCATTAAATTTGTCAACACCAGCGCTTTACAGCCAACGAGTGTGAGCAGCGGCAATGCAGGACGGACGCGCGCCCAGGTACTTGCTTCTGCATCTCAAAGCAACTTATATCTAACCATACCAATTCTTACAGGATAAAGAATCGGGCACCGGCAGCGGTTCAGGTAAGTCGGCAGGGTTTGCTTCGACAAATTCAGTTCCTCGACTCTACATCTTTGGATAGATTACAGCTGAACAGCTGCTTCGGGAGGTGCGTTAAAACCAGTGGTCCATGCAGTATAGATACTAACTGTCCTTGATAGGCTCAAGAGCGACAGGAAACTGCATTTCGCGCACCCAAACAGCGGGTCGAGGATTTCGAAGAACTCCATGAATATCGCGGACGTAAACGAAAAGAATTCGAGGAACGGATTCGTAGGACAAGGGGAAGCATGTCCGTGTAATCTTTTATTCCTTCATGTACAACTTCTGACCTCATATTTCAGAAAGGAGTGGTTGCAGTATGCCAACTGGGAGGTATGTGATGCCACTCGAACTGTGACCGTGTTCACCACTCATATATCCATCTCAGGCCAGCCAAAATGAGTTTGCGCGCTCCCGTTCCATTTTCGAGCGTGCGCTCGACGTCGACCCTCGGAGCGTGCAGCTCTGGCTGAGCTACACCGAAATGGAGCTCAAGGCCCGCAACGTACAGCACGCTCGTAACCTCTTCGACCGTGCCGTCACGCTTCTACCTCGAGTGGATCAGCTCTGGTACAAGTACGTATACCTCGAGGAGCTGCTACAAAACGTACCTGGCGCACGCCAGGTGTTCGAACGGTGGATGCAATGGGAACCAGATGACAAGGCGTGGCAGGCGTACATCAAGCTCGAGGAGCGGTATCAGGAGATAGACCGTGCGAGTACGATTTATGAGCGATGGGTTGCGGTGCGGCCGGAGCCGAGGGTGTGGGTGAAGTGGGGCAAGTTCGAAGAGGAACGGGCGAGGTTGGACAAGGCGAGAGAGGTCTTCCAAACCGCTCTCGAGTTCTACGGAGATGATGAGGAGCAGATTGAAAAGGCACAGGCCGTGTTCAGTGCGTTCGCCAAGATGGAGACGCGGTTGAAAGAGTACGAACGGGCGAGGGTCATCTATAAGGTATGTTTATTGAGGACTCTTCCTCATACCGATCTGACCTGCTTGTTTCTTCTAGTTTGCACTATCTAGGATACCACGCTCGAAATCGGCTGCTCTGTACGCATCGTACTCTAAGTTCGAGAAGCAACATGGAACGCGCAACACCCTCGAAAACACCGTTCTCGGCAAAAGGAGAATACAGTACGAAGATGAGCTTGCGCATGACGGGCGGAACTATGATGTCTGGTTCGACTACGCACGTTTGGAGGAGGGAGCATGGCGGGACCTCAAGGACGAGGGTGCGACTCCTGCGGAGGAGGAAGCTGCAGCTGGGCGGGTACGGGAGGTTTACGAGCGGGCCGTTTCTCAGGTGCCTCCTGGCGAAGACAAGCGCCACTGGAGACGATATATCTTCCTATGGCTGGATTATGCGCTGTTCGAGGAGATTGAGACAAAGGTACGTTATAACTTTAATCCTGGTTCTTTATGGCCCATCTTCAATGCTCTTTAATAGGACTATAACCGTGCAAGACAGATCTACCAGACAGCGATGTCGCTTGTTCCGCACAAGCAGTTTACATTCGCCAAGCTCTGGCTCATGTTCGCTAAATTCGAGATCAGGCGGCTGGATCTCCCTGCTGCCCGCAAGATTCTCGGAACAGGTATCGGGATGTGCCCCAAGGAAGCCCTGTTCAAGGGATACATCGAAATAGAAATCGAGGTACATCCCACATATGATTTATCAGATCAACCCTCATCGAGCCATCCTGTAGCTTCGAGAATTTGACCGTGCTCGCACACTGTACGAAAAATACCTAGAAGTATGTATCTTAGTTATTCCCCCTCCAGCACTTCCCTGACGTTTCGCTTTCCAGTTCGACCCCGCCAACTCTCCTGCCTGGATCAAATTCGCCGAGCTCGAGTCCCAACTGCAAGACTTTGCCCGCACTCGAGCGATCTTCGAGCTCGGTGTCTCGCAGTCGCCGCTCTCAATGCCCGAGCTCCTCTGGAAAGCGTACATCGACTTTGAGATCGAGGAGGGCGAGCGCGAGATTGCACGTGCGCTGTATGAGCGCCTCGTTGCGCTCAGTGGGCATGTCAAGGTCTGGATCTCGTATGCGCTGTTCGAGGCGGAGCCCATTCCGCTTCCGCGCGCTGTTTGGGAGGAGGAGGAGGAGGAGGAGGAGGAGGAAGAGGAGGGTGATGAGGAGAGGGAGGCAAAGAACGCGCCCGGGGACGCCACGCTTGCCAGAGTGGTGTTTGAGAGAGGATATAAGGATCTGAAGTCGAAGGGGCTAAAGAGCGAGGTAAGTGGACATGCGATCTGTCTGGTTGGGTGTGTTCTTAATGCCTTCCTTTTTCGCAGCGTGTTGCGCTGCTCGAGGTATGGAAGACATTTGAGGAGACACACGGCACGGAGAGCGACGTTTCGAGGGTACAGGGTATGATGCCCATCGTCAGCAAGCGCCGACACGTTGACGAGGAGACTGGGGAGACTGTCGAAGGTTCGTTCGCCACAATCGCTTGTCAATATGCCTACATATTGATACATTCGATCTGCAGATTGGGACCTTGTATTCGCAGACGACGAGCGCGAAGCCAACCCCACCTCGTTCAAGTTCCTGCAGATGGCGCACGCGTGGAAAACCTCTCAAGCAGCGAAAGGCGCTGGTGGAGGAGGAGCCTCAGCTATGCTCTCTGGCTTCACAGCTGCTACGGTTACTGCGAAGGAGGTGGATGCGTCGAGTGAGGTGGCGAGCTCACACGGTGGTGATGAATCTGATTGATGGTTTGTTTTGCTTGTTGGTACATACTGTTGTGTTTACGGTGATTCTAACACTCTCTGTTTGATGTGTTGCTTGCTTCGAGGATCAACTACTCGCCTTACCGATTACTGGTTGGCGTGTGTTAATCTTATCTCTCTTTTGGCTTGGCTTGCTAGCGATTCTATCGCTATCACTTCTCAATAGGAACACCGACCATCATCATACGGCTGAGGCTTGTAGGTCATGTAATTGCAGGTGTACAGTGCAACAAGAGGGGCTATGTTGTGGCATCCGCCCGTCCTTCCTAAACAATGGTCAGAAGCTACTACAACTTCCTCGCACTCCTTGGTCTATAGCTGACCATAGGAGACATGGTCAAAGGGTATATGATTATACAGCTAGAAACTTGCGGAGCAGTGTTACGACGCCGAGGCTGTGTCGGAAGTTTTCGTATAGAGACATACAAGCACCTGGAAGGTTGAGGAGGGTTACGATGCCAAGGCTGTGTTGACGTCCAAGTTCGTATATAGTGACCCAAGCGGGAGGATCGCGGTGTACGTCTTATACCCGGCAATCTGATTTGGGAGGTCCGTGAAAGTAGTTTCCGGCGGGAAACAGCAATAGTCAAATCGCACATGCAGGTGGTGGGGCTTCTGAGGTTTCTCGTACATGGCGATGATGTCTTTGCTCTTGCTCAGCATGTCTTTAGAGAACACGAGCTTACAGAACTCAAAGTCCTCATCTGATAGTTCAACGCCCTGGCGGTCTTTCATTCCTGCGATTTAGTGACAGCTGGACTGTAAGTCGTGAAGGTGCACAAACCAGGATGTAATTGCACTTCCTTGCAGGAAGGTCGATGTCCCGTATCTGTCCAGTCGAGATTCTGGCAGATTATAGAGCAGTACGAAGCCACATGGCATCCAGAACAGCGCTTGAAGTCAGAGAGGGTGTCCATATGTTTGCACTGGCAAAGGTTGTATTAGAGCGAAGGAAAATACAATCTATGAACCTGACCCCCACCTTGGCATAGCTACACCGTTTGGTGATACGAGACCCAGCTATGATCAACCGCTGATCGACAAGCTCCTTCAAAATCGTCCAGGCGTCCCAGAATGGCCCCTCCTTGGCAATATTGCGCTCCATGCGTGGAAGATTAAGTTTATTCATAGTCCTCGCCAAAGGACGCAGAACGGAGAGGTAGATGAGATATCTGCAAATGAAGTTCACTAGCACGCAAAGCTCACGAACATCTTCGTTCGGAGCGCGTGGTGCACTCCGTAGGATGGCGAGTAACAAACCCGCATCCAAAGATCGTCGGATCCAAGCAATGCCCTTCGTGCTCTTGAAAGCCACTGTTAGATATAAGCAAATACGCTCCCTTATGGCTATTCGATCGGGATCTGTGAGGAATGGAGCTGTCGTTTTCGTGTCGTAGGAGAAATGGATCAGGCTGCGAGTGAAGAAATATGTGGAGTGGAAGGTCGTGAGGAGGTTGTGCACAGAAGCAGCGCTTGTTAAGCAGGTTATGATGTCGATGTGCGGCAAAATGGACAACTGTGTGTTTTGCTTGGATTTCAAGAGATGCAGGAAGCGGAGGAGCAAGAGTCTGGCTATTTCTGCACCTGGACGTCCTGTGCGCTTGATAATCTTGCTCCAATACTCCTCCATGTTGCCTGAGTCCATCTCAGGCCTGGGCAGCTGGCAGTCATACAATCCATATAATAGAAGGGACGGAATTCCCATTGTCACAGCATCTTGAGAGGGGTGGCATGTCTGGATATACCACAGGTCAATCAATGCGTTATATCCCTTCTCGAAAAGGTTCTTCCGGAGCCCCTCCGAGTAACATGAACATGTGTGGACAAGGCAGGCGAGGCTCGAGATAAGGAGGTCGAACTGCTCTTCAGGAAGGGGATGCTTCTCCTGCTGCGCGCCTCGCCAGGTCCCTATCTCAACCCACTTCCAGATGTCATCCCACTCCTTGATGATAACATCACAGACCAGCTCAAGTTCCTGGGGCATATCCAGCAAGCGCGACATGCGGGAAGTAAGAACATTGATGCCATGTAGTGCATACCAGAACTGTAGATGCAGAACGTCGTCGTCGCTAGGACTAGTAGTGACGCGGGGTGTATGAAGAGGATCTGGTTTGAAGTACAGGAAGACCTTCGTGACAAGAAACCCTGTTCTCGTTCTAGTCAGAGCCCCCTCTGTAGCCAGCTGCCTGAGATCAGCTAAGCCACGGGCGGCTTTTTCGCAGTTGGCAACATAGATCGCAGCGTAAGGATCGACGCTCATTATATGTGCCTAGTAAGTATTTGCTAGTGAATGAGAGCGTCTTATCGTGATCATCACTGATGGACTCGAACAGTCGATCTCCGAAGAAAATCGAACGAAAGTGGAAATAGCGTCCTCCACAACGTGGATTTCGAAGAGAATCATTCAAAATGATATGAAAAGGAGGAAAACAAAGGTTAGTCGATAAATCCAAAGAGATCAGCAGCACAGAGGTCTGTCTACCAGAAGGGATCACTCCTGTACTGGCTCCTCCGCCCCAAGGGTCATATCGTCAAAGTCCTCCAACAATTCATCCAATGAAACTTCCGGGAAGTCTGGCTCTTCCTCCTCCTCATCTTCGCCCTCAATGGTCGTGCGAACAGGCTCCTCCGCCTCCGCCTCATCCACATCCATTGCGAACTGCGCCTTCTTCTTTCCACCCTTCCTCTCCTGCGGCGCGGCCATCTTGACATCCGGCGCCTTGTACAGATTCACCGCGCCTCGGATCTCAGGATCCTCCTCGATATCGCGCAAGAACAGCTCATAGTCCTCCTCAATCTTCTTCTGGTCCCTGCCGCCAAGCCGGCCCACAACGCCCCGAGCATTACTCGTCTCGCCCTCCTCGCCCGCCTCCTTCGCAATACTCCTAAGCTTCCACACCCTCGCCTTGCTCTTCTTCCGCCTGTTCGGGTATGCCTTCTTCACAAGGATGATATCCGGTATCCGCCCCGGCTCCAGACTCGCAAAGTCGTCCGAGTTGTAGTTGCTATTAGTCAAGTGGTACCCGAGCACTGTGTCACCCGGCTGTAGGATCGCGCCGAGGTGCGTCCGGGTGTGGTAGATCTGGTTGCTCGTCCCACGCCCATCGAGATCCATCACATCTTCATCGTCATCATGTCCCACGCCGGACGAGCGGAACGCCGCCGCCAGCGCGACCTGCGCGTCGGCCATGAGGAACTTTCCCTTCGCGCGGCGTGCGTCGGGCTCGATGTCGAGCACGGTGAACTCGACGAGGTCCGTCACGGTGGCGAGGGTGTGGAACGGCGCGCGCCAGTACACGTTCGCGGTGAAGTCACAGCTCTGCAGCGTCGCGGGGTCCATCAGGTGGATTGAATTGCCCACGCGCGTGCAGATTGTTAGTGGGCTGATGTTGCTCAGCTGTCGAGCGTGTTTTGGGGGTATGCAGACGAGGTCGTCTTTGCAGATCGGGATGATCTCGACGGAGTAGCTGTATTTAAAGTTGGCGGTGTTGGTGTGCGTGTCGGAGGAGATGATCTGTTCGGAGGCTTTTGTTCTGGGTTCTGGAGTCAGCACTGGGTTCCGGATGTGAGTTTGTTGGGTGGAATTACCGAACGGGGACGACTCCTTGCAGGAAATCCATCATTTTTAGAGCATGGCTGCGAGAACTATAGAAGAAATCGAGGCCATCCTTGACTTCCTTGATAGAAATCGTGTCCTTTTGGGCGTTGTGCTTCAAGATCAATTGTTCTAGGAACAGGAACGTCCGTTTGTGGGGGACTTTTTGACGAACTTGCACCAATGAATTCCAGGTATTCTTGGCTGCGAGTTTTGCGCAATCTGGGCATTGACCGTGTTGGACTAGGTATTCAATTTCAAATGTTTGTTCCAAGATTGTGTTCGTCAGGACCTAAAGGAAATATAATGATCGGCGCGAAGAAAGATCCAATTAGCACGTACCTCTTTCTGGATGGTCATAGACACACGAAGCCGCTTTGAATGAGGTTCCGTCCAGATGAAATGTGCTTCCGTTAGCCGCACTTTATTCAGCCCCTTGAGCTTTTTCAGGCAAAGCGAAAGAAGTTCAGAAGATTCCGGTTTCGCGAGTGTCCATGCTTGCGGTGGTGCGAGAAAACGTTCGCAGTTACGACAGAATGATACAGAAGCTATAAAAAGGTGTTTTTAAAGGCGATCCTGCCAATTGTTAGATCAAACTCACCTTGCTTAGGGATTCCCTCCGTGATATCGACTCTGTAGTCAAGCAGGATAAAAAATGGGCTTTGAGAAGGCTATGGGCACTACTCACGTATTCCGTAGACAGGATACACACATGTTCGCAGAATTAGGGACAATCGGGGTTCCTAAAGCACGAATCAGTTGTAGGATCTCTCACTGCCTGATTAGATTTCCTCACCACAATCCGCACATAGGACGCGGTGAACTGGTGGGGCTGGAAAAAACTCCATATTCAACAGTGCCTATGGTTTCTCTAGGATATCTGGTAGATTTTAGACTCAAAGGGATGGGGAAAGGTTGATGGATGACTGAGCGTTCAAGCAGCCCTCGGATCCGACGCGATCGAAAAAATTGCGCACGTGAGCTGTAGGAGATAAGATTAGATCAAATGGTTGTTGAAACGTTGACGTGTCGTGGTTGACGTGCCTCCGTTATAACATTTCTGCTTAACCTGGACTGGCATACATGCTCTAGATACTGACAAGGATTTTCCGAAAATTTCAGGGTTTCTTTATACCACACAGTCCACTCAATTGAATAAACAAGATGAGGCGGAGCCTCCAGCTCCTTGGGTTGTCCTTCGCGGTCTTGGGAGGAAGGGCTGCTAGTCCGCCAGTGAAGGTTTCTTTGAGGTCATCATGGCCTGCACCTCCACCACTCATTGAAGTCCTGTGAGTGTTCAAAACCTGAGGACCGCTCACCTATTCTGATTTTATTAAAGCGAAACCGTTGCACTGGAAAACCCAGATGCTTTCTTCCCACTCCTGGACAAGTTGACCGATCCAGACGTGCTATCTTCTCCACATAAAATGTCTCCGGAAGCCGTGCACCAGGCCGTTTTACAAGTTGCCGTTACCAATGGGTACTTGGGCGAACCTGGTGCCCTTGCGTCGGTCGAAATGAACCTCGCGTTACATGCGGCTACACCCAAGATCGAGGCGTTCTATAACGATTACGGTGACCATCACAACAATAGCAGGGGGTCTGAATGTGGCTCATGGATTGACTGGTATGGGGAGGTGGTGTGCGACATCGAAGAGCTTGTGAAGGTTGCTGGAATAGAGACGATAGACCCTTCAGTTAAAGCCTCAACCTCTACGTGAGTAGAGCACCTGTTGATCTTCGTCCAGGAATTAACAATTCTCTAGTGCTTTCCCTCGACCTAGGCTACTGACATTCGATCACTTATATCCTCTCCCGGAACGAACTCTCCAGCGTCCTCCGCGGACTGCTATATTTTACGCGTCACTCTCCTCTCCGAACTTTCGCGAATTGCATAGCTACTTGCTTTCGCTCGTTGACAAGCCGAGCCCACACGTGGAATACGTATTCCGTCATGTTCCTCCAAAAGATCTTGACGATGGTGTGCGGAACTATTTGTCAGGGTACGGTGTTGCCTTAAACCTGAAAAAGACGGATTATCTTGCTATCGATGATCGGAACGCTCGTAATGGTGAGTATTCTGTTGTAAGCATATATCAACTTCTTTGTTCATATGATTCTACAGGCGCCAACAAAGAAAGCAAGTCGAAGAACGATGACTCCGAGCCTACCTTGGACCCCATCTTGACTCTCATACATAACCACCCCGAGAATGCCACAGCCCCCAGCGCAAAGACACCATTAACAGAGGAAGAGCTTAAAAGTACGATCAGCCAGCCTCCCTTTGACAATCACTCTAACCTATTTAATTCAGACATCGGACTCCAAGCCATTCAACTGATTGCTGACTCTTCAGAGCCATTGATCACCCTAACGCGTCTCTCCCAAAACTTCCCTAAATATGCTACCTCCCTTGCACGACGCGTCGCTGTCAATTCCAGTCTCGAGTCAGAGATCGAGGCAAACTCCCTCAAGGTGCAGGGCGGGATGCACATGTTCTGGCTCAATGGTGCCGTAGTTCCCGATAAGGACATCAACCCGTTCGGACTTTTGCGGCTCCTAAAGAAGGAGCGGGGTGCAACGCTCAGCCTCACTACCCTCGGCATATCGCGCGCGGAGGCATTTGAATTGCTTACTCACCCGAGCATTGCTGCTACGCAAACCGGCGCGGATGTATTAGATGGCCTGTTCGATGCCAGCGATCGACCAGAAGGCGGCGACGTTATCGTATATTGGAATGACTTCGAGAAGGATACTCGGTGAGGAAGGTATTGCTTTCTTCGCACACGATACTGAGATGGTTATCTTAGGTACGAAAAATGGAGCCCGTCTGTTTTTACAGTGCGCCTTTTATTCTATCCACCGCCTCAACCGATTAACTAACGTAATGGAACGTACAGCTCCTCCGTCCCGTGTACCACGGCTTCCCAAGCGTCAAACTCAACCTGTTCAATGTCGTTCTCGTGGTGGACCTATCGCAGATGAAGAGCCTGAACTTCCTTGCTGGTCCCATGGCCAACATCATCAATAGGAACTTTCCTCTGAGGTTCGGCATCGTCCCCATTACTGAGACCGAAGACGGTAAGCCTTGATTTTCTCGTCCCTCCACCTAATGATGCTCACGTCTATGCTAACTCAGCTGCTCACATGGCTCGGCTGTTCTATCATCTCGTTCAGAACTACGGACGCAAAAAGACACTAGCGTTCTTCCAAGAGGCGAGTGCTGTCGATATAAGCGCATGCCGTCACTTGACCTTATTGGCATACCTCAGGTTGCAGAACTCCAAACCGCCGAGAAACAGACGGTTGATTGGGATACTCTAGAAAGAATTTACGCTGAATTTGCGAAGATAGAGGGATCAGAGACGCATGTAGTTGCTGACTTGGATAATATTTTTGCTGGCAAAGCCAACCCTCCGGCTCCTCTCGACAAGGCGAAGATATACTCTGAGCGGCTTGGCGCTACGTTGTTGGCAGCTCCGATGGGTCACGTCTTCATGAACGGAAAACATTTTGACTTTGACGATGTGCGTTTCTCGTTTCTCTGTCTTTTGCTGTACTAAACGTCTCATCGCTTCTGTCAAAACAGGACTTCTTGCGAAATATGCAAACCGAGCTGACGCGCCAGATGCAGTTCTTGCAGGAGCAGGTATGGACGATGTCTTTGATGCTGTCGTCACTCGCAAACTAACGGAATAATATCGTATAGATCTACGGAGGAAAGATTACGGAGGAGCATAATGAGACTATGGCGACGTTTTTCTACGACCAGCGTTCGACTGGTCTCAGGAGGAACCAGTACATTTACCCCATGACGACTCCGGGTAGTCTGCGCATACTCAATCTCCCAGACCTCTTCTCTCGGACAGGGTTTCGCGTGGCGCCATCTGCGTTTGTATATCCTGGTGAGTCTCTCTTCCACACCACAATCTTCTTTCCTGATGCCGACTTTATAGCGGAAACCCCGGCTATTCCACTCAGTCTGTACGTTGTTGCGGACCTTGACAGCCAAGAAGGACTACAGCTCGTCAAAGAAGCGTTGTTGTCGATCGTAAGGCGCTTTTTCGCCAGCTCCTGACCACTTTTTGACCTTTGGCACTATGGCAGACTCCCGATTCTCGTACTCGCGTCTCACTCATCCATAATCCTATCAACGACTCCAATGAAACGACTGGTCGACCTTTGGCATCGTGGCTAATCTCCCATCTGGTCAAGAACAACCTCCTCTCGAAGGTTTCGCCGGAGCAACTTCTGCGCGTGCTTCAACTTGAGATGCCCAGCGAAGGCACGCAGGCCGTGCTGTCTCAGGACGAGATGATACGAGCGTTGACTGACGATGTGAAAGTGGCCGATTTCGATGCGAGTCGCTATGCGGAGTACGTCAAGGCTAGCCGTTTGGTGGCGCGGGCGATGGAGATTACTCCTGGCCAGCAGGCTCTTCTCGTCAACGGACGGGTGTGTAACATTTCTTCACTGTTCCGCGTTTTCGGTGAATGACTCTTCGTGGATGCTTAGGTTGTAGGCCCCATCGAGAAAGGTGATTTCCGTGCGGCAGATTTCACGGCTTTGGAGACGTATGAAGTCCGAAAACGAGCTGAGCCGGTCATGAAGGCCCTTGAAGCAATTGCCCCTTCCTTGTCTCAAACCGACCGGTCAGTGCTTCTCTTCCTGGATGTCAGGTCAGGGAGACTGAAAGCCTTCCAGAGCAACCTATGCCCACCTGGTTTCGATGGCCTCGTCCGTTATTGCTGCTCTCCAGCTCCCTGATCCCAGTGAATTTAGCCTGTTCCAAACGGCGCAGCAGCCGCGCCACCGGCAATATCAACTATTGGATTCCGAATATACGTGAGTGCGACACTTGCGCTGCTTCTAGCAAATTGGCTGAGTGCAGTGTAGGGCGTTCGAGGCAGGTGACAACTCGACGGCGCTCTATCACATTGCAGTGATTATGGATCCTTTGAGTGCCACAGGACAGAAGTGGTCAAGTCTGCTTCAGGTGAGGATGACCACAGAGAATACTTTTCGGGTGCTGACTCTTTCTTGCAGTGGCTATCTAACATGCCGGATACTTTTATCAAAGTTCATCTCAACCCTGCTCCCCACCGCGAGGTAAGAATCTAGTTTTGCGCACCTTTTAGAGATATTAACCGGAAATCAGATGCCTCTGAAAAGCTTCTATCGCTACAATTTGCTCCCTTCGTTGTCTTTCGATGAGAATGGGTGTGTTACTTTTGCATGATGGTCAGGCCAAACTTATTAACACTACTCTGTTAGTCAAGAAATTCCCGCTCAAGCGACCTTTGAAGACCTCCCGACGGAGCCAATCTACACCCTTGCCATGGACGTTCCATCCTCCTGGCTTGTCCGACCCCGAGAAGCCCTTTACGACCTCGACAACATCCAACTCGGTAGCCTCTCACCCGGTGACCATAGCGTCGACGCCGTCTTCCAGCTGGACTACATTGTCGTTGAGGGGCACGCGCGTGAGGGGCTCACCAACAGCCCCCCGCGAGGCGTGCAGCTTGAGCTCATCCGCGGTGGGAAGGATGCAACTGCGATCGACGACACACAGGTCGTCGCGAACCTCGGGTACCTTCAGTTCAAAGCGAAGCCTGGCGTCTTCGAGCTGGAGATTCGGAAGGGCAAGGGGAGAGAGATCTTTAGGATGGAAAGCGTGGGGAATGAGGGCTGGAATAGTCCGACGGTTGAGGAGAGCGGGAATGAGGTCACCGTGACGAGTTTCGAGGGGCTCACTTTGTACCCGAGGCTGACGAGGAAGCCAGGGATGGAGAAGGCAGATGTGCTAGTAGAGCCAAGAGTGGAAAGTAACATGGGCTCTATCTTGGGAGACTTCACCTCTCGGTGCGTTTGTTCCTCTGTGCTGTGTACGGGAAACTGATGTTCCTGTTAGTGTGACATCACTTTTCAAATCTAAGGATGCTGAAGAGGCTCAGGTCGAAGAGCAAGCAGATATCAATATTTTCACTGTTGCTTCGGGTTTGTTATACGAGGTGAGTTCTCAATACCCTGCCGGATAGTTCCAATCTAACTTGAGATGGTGTAGCGGTTCGCCTCGATCATGATTTTGAGTGTCCTTCGCAATACGAAGAGCACTGTTAAATTCTGGTTCATAGAGAACTTCCTCTCGCCGTCGTTCCTGGTACATTTCGTTCCACCTTCTCAAGGCTTCGATCACTGCCTAACTATTTTACATTTCTAGGAATTTATCCCCCACCTTGCCGAGAAATACAACTTCAAATACGAGCTCGTGACATACAAATGGCCGTCCTGGCTGCGTGAACAAACCGAGAAGCAGAGAATCATCTGGGCCTACAAGATCCTTTTCCTCGATGTGCTTTTCCCCATGGACCTTAAGAAGGTCATCTTTGTCGACGCCGACCAGATCGTCCGTGCCGATCTGCAGGAGTTGGTCGATCTGGATCTGCATGGCGCGCCATACGGCTATACCCCTATGGGTGATGATAATACGGACATGGAGGGCTTTAGATTCTGGAAGACGGGATACTGGAAGGAATTCTTGCAGGGCAGGCCGTATCATATCAGGTGTGTTTTGTCCCGCTGACACAGAGTTTCGATGCTGATGGGTGTTTTACACAGTGCCCTGTACGTTATTGACCTTGCTCGGTTCCGACAGGTGAGCTTTCGCGTTGAGTATACGATGCCGCTATATGATGTTAACTGGCCCATTTTTAGCTGGCTGCAGGCGTAAGATCTGTGTACGTATCACCATAGTGCCATTGCTGACTCAACAACCAGGATATACTTCGAGGGCACTACCAACAGCTGTCTGCTGATCCTAACTCGCTTGCAAACCTTGATCAAGGTGTGTTTGACACCTGAGTGGTTTATGCTATTCTAATGCACTGACGGTAATGTAGATTTACCCAATAACCTACAACGAGAGGTCCCGATTGTGAGTTTTGAGTGCGTTGTGTTCGAGGATCGCTTAGCTTACTGATGCTAATTTAGTTCTCACTGCCTGAAGACTGGCTCTGGGTAAGTCCATAGTTACGTACCTAATCCGACAGTGCTCTGATATTGGCGCTCTTGCAGTGTGAAACTTGGTGTACGTTTTCGTCAAGCGCTGTGTAGTCTTCTACTCATGAGTTCCTTATATAGGCAGCAAAGATAGACTGCATCGAGCGAAGACAATCGATCTGTGCCAGAATCCGCTTACCGTGAGTGACCTCTCTTCAACCTTTTCACTCAGATACTCATGATCCCATAGAAGGAGCCCAAACTCGTGCGAGCTAGGCAAATACCCGAATGGGAGGAATACGACGCAGAGATCGCACGCTTTGCTCGTCAGCTAGCAGAAGAGGGTGTGATACAATCTGGAATGGCTACTGCCGATGCAAATGTCCTTGCCAACGCGGGTGCCGCGAGCCCACTGAGTGCCGTCGGTGGCTCAAGCGATACTCCCTCCCTTGATACTCCCTCTCCTGATACTCCCTCTCTTGATGATGGTGCATCTGGGTCGAGTATACCTGAGAGGGACGAGCTGTAGCATAGTCCAAAGGCTTTTAAATATAATATTGCCTTGTCCGGAAAAGAGTAAGACGTCGGTGGAAAGCGGTTCTATAAATGGGCTATCTGCGTATGACTTTCTTTCTGATAACGTGATCTTTGGCGTCTGGCCACGCCCCGCAACGCCTCGTCTGGATCGCCCGTCCTTCCGCGCTACTGATTGACCCACGGCATTCGGCCTGGGGAGCAGACTTCGGACGCGTCGCTCCTCGCCGTGTCTGTCCACTGAGCTGCCGACTGCTCCTTGGGAGCTACCTAGTCAAGCGGTGAATGGCGTTACATCGAGGACGTCTGGGCAGCAGCGTGTGGTTCCAGAGTGCCGGAAGCTCCGTATCGCCGAGGCGCAGAGCAAGCTTGCTGTGGTTTTCTACATGGTTATAGGCCTGAGTAAAAGAAGATGCGCAAGTTGAGACGTGCTCAGGAGCTGCAGGATAAGAGACATCGCATTCGTATGGGCCTTTTCCTCCTGATCTACCCGAGGGTCAGTGTCTCTGGGGACATTGTGCTGATTCAACGTAAGTCCTCTAGTTGGTCTCAAGAACTTGATGAAAGTTCTCACCTCGGACGCCATCCAAGATCTGACCCTGGTCGAGGCACGCGGAGGGCGTGAGGTCGCGCAATGAAAACACGGCCACGAGATGACTTCCAAGCAGGGGATGATGGGCATCTACGGCGCATGCTTCAAGAAGGTTATTCTCTCGCGTCTCATCACACATCTGAATGATATTTTCGTCTTACCTTGCAGAATCAAAGTTCTCTCCCACCCCGCAGACCAATTCAAAGTACGCAGGAACGCAGAATAGCCCAGCCTGACGGGCGTGACGATCTCAATTCAAGACGACGGAATCACCCTCTCCCACTCGTTGACGTCACATCCACAGTCAAGGTCATCATCAATCTCAATCTCGCCCTCCTCTGAAACTTCAAACATTCAGACATGATTCCTGTGCAATTTGAAGGTTATGAAACTCACCAGGTAGTATATAGTTCCTCCATTCCGCCTCGATTTGAACTTCTTCTTCAGTTAAAGGCTTACCCTCCATCATTTCGAAGAATTCATCTAACGCTGCTTCTCTCTTGCGTTCATCAGCAATCTGTAGAGCAGAAATGACGCGTAGTCTCCAAAGGTTTACACTTAGAGCATACCTCCTCTATCTCACTTGGCGGGACCGGAAAAATGCTATACCGCGTCTATAGGGCAGGTTAGTGATTGCACCTGGGTGGATATGTGTAGTGACCTCACCCGCTCCTTATTCCAAAATCGGGCATAGCTCCCAATTCTTAGGTCTTTAGATGTCAGCAACGTCCTATTGCCCATGGCTGCAATGGCGGCGGCTACACCTGGAAGCACGGTGGGTTTGGAAGGACCAGTTTTCACTTAAGACTGTTCAGATACTATGGCATCGTTGTCGAAGGGCTGGATGGCGGGTGCTACGGTAGGAGGGACCGTTTCAGGTGGAACGGTGGGTTGGGGAACAATACAAGAAGCCTCTACTGAAGAGAAATGGCGCAATTGACGACGTTTCTCGAGAATGTCGGCGATGCGCTGGTGGCCTATGCAGATTGCCGGTCACAAGAGGATCGTAAAGAAGCGTGAGGACGCGGGGTAGGTATTCGGGCCAATTATCAATCACCATTGGCATTTCGTGTGGTCGAGCAGTAGCCAGCATAGACCGAGGTGATCGTTCTGCGAACGAAGAGTATGTAGGTAAGTACATGGGCACAGTTGCAGAGGACGGTGGTACGCACAAAGGATAACGTCCAGACTTACAATCGTCCATTTGCTGACGATCGAACATCGACGAAGCATCGATTCCCTTACGCGCAGGCGTAGCCTCTGGGGATTTGATGACGCCCGTAGCGGTCTGTTTGCACCTTCGAGCGCGATGCTGATATCGGAAGATTGTTGCGATCCAGCGATGATCTTATCTGTGATTAGATAGCAACGTAATCAGTTCAATCAAATGAGATATCACCAAAGATACAAGATCTTA
>JABCKH010007715.1:0-40665 GCA_018851285.1 Lyophyllum semitale | reverse complement strand
CGCCCAGTCCGTCGTCTATGATACACTGTAATACGTCCTTTGCGGTCCCAACGGAGCCTTTAGAACGGTTATGTACGATACACTGTATGACTCCTTTAGATGGTACGACACAGTACAGTGTAATGTCCCTATGTGTATTCAGTGTAGAAATTGTTATTCATGGTTAAAAAGTGTACAAAGGACCCGTAGTGTACAAAGGGCCTGTTAAATACTGTAGCCACACTATTACCAGAATGATAGCCAATTATTCCAGAACTCAAGCAATGCTGTGTTTAAAAAGTCCCCAGGTTATGCCTTCCTGACATGTTTAGTATCATTATGGCTTCCATCGTCCTTGCCGCTTGGGCACTTATTTGTACACTTTAATCAGCAAACTCGGGCTCGTTCCTGATCCTCTCAATTCCTGTTCTAAGCTTAACAGATGGCATTATTAAATAAAATGCGCAAAAACACGCGTAGGCAATTTTCAGTCTCATCACCACTGATTTCTGTTGATGTGGAAATGGAGACACTGGTTGATAGTCTTGTTTGAGTGCTTGCTAATACCGTCAGATTTGGGATGATATGCTGAGGATATTTTGACTTTGACCCCAATAAGCTTTGTTAAGGACAGCGGAAATTTTCAATGTGAAAGCGGCCATTGGGCAATGCAAGCAGGCAAGATGTTTGAGAAAAGAACTTGTGTGGGTAGCGATGGCTTCTATATCTGTGAAAGAGTCTGATGAAGAGTCGGAAGAAGCGGGAGAAGGCAAGCAAGGGGGAAATGGAGGCAAGGGAGTGAAAGAGCCTGGATGGGGGATTTCCTTGTCCGTGATGGAAGGTACCAGGGAGGGAGCTTTGGCTCAGCTACGTGTCGAGAGAGAGACCGCAACAGATGGTTGTCTTTGAGACAGTTTGGCAAGGAAGGGCAAAGGAAGGGCTAAGGGCATGAGTGACAAGTACTCGGCGGGCTATATGCGTGAGGTTAGGCAATTTCTCTGAAGAGAGGGCTAAGTTTTGTACAGAATGGCAAAGCGCAAAGCGTGGGCAAGAGTTTGGCTATGTGTGGTGGTCAAGTGAACAGCAAAGCACTGGCCGAGTAAACAGTGTTGATAGGCAACAACACTGCGAACCACTACAGCCCACCTGCACTGAATATGTTAGAACAACTAGGGTATCCCAGGACAGCTACAGCCCAGAAAAGGTAGACAAAGGTAGACAAAATGTTATGGGGGAGGTAAGAGGTGGGCGAGATGCATGATGATCAAAAAAAGCATTATCAATGGCAATATTGATGGGCGAAGTTCAAGAAAAAAGTGGAAACCCAGTCCCAGAGGGGACGGGGAAACACTCAAGAGAACATGCACCAGAATGGAACCACAATACAATTTGTACAAAGTAGTGAGAGAGCGAGAATGAAAGCGAGAGTGAGAGATGATGGTGGTAAGAGATAAAGGAATGATAGCGAGATGTGGCCAGGTATGACCACATGTACAAGCAATGCCAAATCGGGTAATCATAGGATTACAGCTATCACATCACATACCACAGGGGTAAATCTGGCATCAAGCCAATTGGGTACAAGGATGTGGACTTTGGGGAAGACTACGACACTCGGTGTTCAACTGGTGGTTACATGTTCATGATGGCTGATGGACCAGTCTCGCGGAGTTCAAAACACCAACCTACCATCACATTATCCACCACCAAGGCCGAATACATGGCTATGACTTGCACATCACAGCTAGCGTTTAAAAGTCCAGTTAAGTCCGGTCTTTTGACCAAAATTAGAAAGACTGGACCCTTAACCGGTCACATTTAACACCAACTCATGAAAAGACTGAACTGGACCGAAAAAAACCGGTCACAATCAGTCACAATCAGTCATACGACCGGTTTTGACCGGTTTTAACCGATTTCGGTTATAACCGGTTATTGACTGGTATAGACCGGTCCCGAGCCGGTTATACACAGGTGGGGGCACTTCCTACCTACATTCTGACCCTTGGTTCGTGAGAAACGGATCAGAACTGACTGAGTTATGATCAAATTACAATCAACACTTTCAAACTCGATGCCCCGAAAGTATTTTGGGAATAACTCACCCAGTTGTTGACCGATTTGGCTGAATGTTGGATCATTTTGAAGGTAGTCGAAATTGGTATACGGGGGTATATACGTGTAGGAAAATAACCGGTCATTGACCGGTTTTGACCGGTCTTTTCCGGTTACACTTGTTTTTGAGATCTGCTCAAACTGGACTGATGACTGATCATTGAAAGACCGGACTGAAAGTCCGGTCATTTCCGGTCACAGTCCAGTCCGGTTTCGGTCATTTTTCAGTCTTTGTGACTGGACTTTAAAACGCTAATCACAGCAGTCACTGTGGATGCACAACTTCTTGGTCAAGGTTGACCTCCCACAGGACCTACCGACCACACTTCAAGCAGATAACAAATCTGTGCAAGACATTGATAACCACCATCTTCTGTCCCGTAGAGCGGCACCTTGCCTGGCGAGTCTGCGTCTCTTAACAATAAGGAGACTTTGCACATCTATCCCGCCACGGTTGTTGAAGATGAGGTCGCTGCGGTGTGGCGCAGAGAGCTTTGGAAGGGTGGAGGAGTGGAGGTATTGATCATGTGTGGGGGCTGCCGCCTATCATTAAGAGGTAGAGGCAGTGGGCCCGAGGGTTGTTTGTCGGGAGCCCCTCGAAGTTTGTTGGCCTCTGTCGACGCGGGCGGAGGGGGAGGCCTTGCTTGGAGATGAAATCAAGGCTATGTCAAAAAATCACCGCCGTGGCGTCATCGCTGGCTGTCTGTCTCATTTTCCTCAAGCTCAGCTGCACGTCCCCGCGCAAGCCGTCCTTGCAATGCTAGTCACATTGACCTGGATCGACAGCACAAAGGTATTATTCTGAGATGGTGCATGCAGCATGCCCTCAACAACTATAAGTAACGGTCTACGCCGCGATGATAAAGTAAGTAAGAAATATATGGTTACTATCTTATCCTATCCTATGCAAGTGATATTGCCAATTGAGGAGCGGTGGGTTGTATTCTATTGTCGTGTTCATGTAGTGAGTATGATTGAATTGATTGAACTGATCGATGTAATCAAAGACTGAAGATACCACCCGCACGCCGCTTGCTCTGGATGGGATGCATCAGGACAAGCGAGATGCCCAGGCCAACGGTGAGGCCAATGGCGACTGAGATCAGTTTAAGCGCCGACTGGAATCCAGATAGATAGGATGAGGAATTTCCCTGTGTTTGGAGAGACACAAAGTTGAGTAGACCGCCGTTGCCGAGGCCAGAGGGAACTTGGAAGAGTATCCCTGTGACCTAAAATAAAGATTTCCATCAGAGCCCGTAATGGAGAGCCACAAACAAATGTACAACAGACCATGATGACGAATGCGTTGCCCTTGAACAGACGGGCATAAAGATTAGAAACAATACTGACCGCGAAGGCCCTGCAGAGAAAATGAGAATGCAATAACGCCAACCTGAAAAAGTCATAGGTACCCAACTGCAGCACTAACATCACTCTGTCCAACAAACTTAGTGCCCGTAAAGTAGTTGGACACCCAACCGATGCAGGAGATGATAACGAGCAAAGGCTACACGAAAGAGGCATCGATATAAGAAATGTAGGTAGGGATTTAAACACTCACCAATTCCAACCGATTATACGGTGCTTGAATTCTCAGACTGAGAAAGAGAGAATACATTGGCACTGTGAGAAAAGCTAAAATGCAAAATCAGGAGCCATCGATGTCGAAGAGAAGATATGGTAACGCACCCCAAAACTTGGAAGGTGTCCGCTGGTACCATGGGCCATCCGGTGGGTGACTGAGTTCGCAAAGAATATCTGTCGACCCTATCACCTGCGTGCCTGTAAACCCTTCAAATGCCTGTGCGCCGAGGGCCAGCCCGAACCCAAGGAAAATGGCGTACACCACCGCGTAGCACAGGCGCACAGAACCGGCGACAATGTTGCGTGACATGAGTTCGAGAGCGCCATTGAGGACGATGAAGCCCTACATGAAAATGCAATGTCAGGATGAGGATGGATGAAACGGGAGTGGAGGCGGCTAACGGGGAGGATGAGAACGACGGAGCTTGATGCGACTGCAGAGTAGCAGAAACGGCGGGATGCGGCAAGTGAAGCAGCGAGGAAACTGAACAGGATCGCCACCGTTACCCTAACAAATATACCTGGTCAACAATTTCACCACATCCAAGGAAAGCGGGGCACTCACTCAAATACGTTGGAGTAAAGCTCGTTCCGGACACTTAACAACTGGATGGTGATGAGCAGTGCACCAAGGGGAAAGACGATTAAGGAATCGATGAAGCTTCCGCCGAAGCTGACCGTACAAATGGAGCTCGAGCACATGCCGCCGAAGAGGATGACCTGCCAGTGATGGTACATCTGAGGGCGGCTCATGATGACGTCCAACTCCGCAGACGCGTCCGATACGTAGAGCTTATCATGAATGACCTATAGAACGACGAAGGGTAGTAAAGAAACATGAAAAAATGGCGAAGCCTACCTTCCAGTACAGTTTATACGCATCCGTTAGTTTTGCTAGGTCCAGCTCGCTTCCTTGTCTTATGAATTTGACATTGCTCGTGCTCGTCGCGCTGTCATCGAAGCTGATCAAAAGAACGTCGGGGAAGTATATGCAGCTTAGTTCAATGTCGAGAACGTGAGCCGTGGACTTGAGCTGGGATTGTAAGCGGTGAGAAGGACCACCGAACATCATCATGGCGCGTGCGAGCTTCAAGATGAACTCCTGCCGCTCGATGATTTTGGCAACGTGGCGAGTGATCTGCACAAATAGTGCATGAGTTCAGGAGATAGGATGTGCATGACGGTTCACGTACAAAAATTTGAGCCTTCTTCCGCTTCTGCTTTTTTTCCTTCCGTTTCTCCTCTTCTGTAGGCCAATCTAGGTCGAAATAGCTTTCACCCTCTTGCATCGGCGACGTGCTGAGCGCAGGCGTGCTCGCCGCGCTGCGCCCGCCGAAACTTCGAACTGAGGGTATGTTGAGCATAGTTGGCCACCTCGACGATCTAATGGGTTCTGGGTCCGTACCAGACGGTGAGGGCGGCTCGGATCGACCACGCGGGGTGGGGGGCGCGGACATTGGTAATAGCGTGTCCTGAAGCCTGCTCCGCGACCGAATATGAGTTCTAGGGGATTCCCTCGGCGTTTTTGGCCTCTCCTCGTACGAGTATCTAGTAGAGAGAGAGCTAAGCCTCCGCGGTTAACAAGTTCGGGGGAATAGCAGACCTAGATAGACGGTAGCCTGGTCTTTTGATATCCGGCTGAAGTCGGCTGGAAGCGGGTGCAGCGAAGCCACTCAAATTGCCAGTGCTAGCGATAAGTGGGCCGAAAACACCGGCTCCACTACGCGTCTTCGCGTTTTTACGACGGGACAGCAGAGCCGAGGGAGCGTACTTCGCCTCGCTTGGGCCAAGACCTGATTGTCGAGCCAGTGGAGCCGATCTCACGGCCAAAGGGGGTAAATGGGGTGGTGGAGCTCGTCTTTCATGATGGTAGGGGCGGTCTCCTTCAGGATGTACCCACGGCTTTTCATGCGCATCCAATGCAGAGCTCGAGATATCTGACAATGTCTCCGTTTCCTGGGTGTACAATGGCAGAAGCGCCGAGAGAACGCCTTTACCAACGATGGGTGAAGTTTCAACTCTTACATCGCGTTCGACATCTATACTCTCCCGAATTTCTGCAGATGGTCGACCGCGCTCCTCAGACTTCTTCTTCGCCTTTGGCTTCTTCTTCGCAACCCTCAAACCAATATCGAAGAATCTCCTGGTGTGAGAACGCACCACCTTTTCAGCCCGTCGTTGTGCGTGGCTTTGAGGGTCCGGTATTCTGGGTAATCCTTCCCGCTCTGTGGCGTCAATAAAGTTTCCAGGAACATAGTAATGTGGCGAATTTGATCTCGAGGAGTCTGCTGGAGTGCTTGCCTCCGTCGTAGGTCCAGTCAAAAGTTGGGTGCTATCGGTGATGGGGGAACGGCCCATTTCGGCGACGTCCAGACTGTATATATGCCCTTGTTGAGGGGGGTAGTGGCGTGCCTTTGTGTTTGTTGATGTGCGATGTCGTTCCAGGGCCTCTGTAAGTTGTTGGAAAGCTGCCGGCTGAAAAGATAGTCAGAACAATCTTCACGAACTTCGGGTACATCACTTACAGTAATACCTTCTTCATCTAGACTGTGTGTACTCGACCTTCGTTCCTTGTCAAGCCATTGGACCTTCCGAGGCGTTTTTGTACCTGGGGTGAAAAAAACACTACCAGGGCCCTTTTCCCCATCACGGCGCATTTCATCGTCAGGCGGTTGAGTAGGGGACATGACTGAGGGTAATTGCATATCAGTAACTCGGCGGTGAAAAAGACAGAATTATACACACCACGACACTATCCTGTCGAGAGTCGAGACTGGTTTAACAGTGTATCGTCCCTTGAACGGTCGAGTAAAATCAATCTTACGTGGACGAGAGAAGTAAGACAACATCCGTAGGAGAACCGCGGCCGTTCCGCGGGCTGAGTAGTTTTGCAACCGCAAAATCATATCGCCTGTTGATGATGTCATCTACATTATTTAAAAATGCGCCCCAAGTCAGGCCTCTATAACGTGTACACTTATCAAGGGAGACTCACCGACGTGGAATGATCGGAATTATTTTTATCTATCCCTAGCTCTGGTCAAATGATAAAAACATCGCGAAGTTTGAGATTCCGAACTGGCCAGGCGATGTGTCAGTCCAGATACGTTTTGCGATAGACATTGAGAAAAGGGTCCATTCGAAGTAGATAGGTAACTAATAAGGTAACTAATAAGGTAGACGTATAGATTGGAACTGTACCAGAGGACTTGAGCAAGTTAGCAACGGGATGTACATGAGATATTAGTCCTCACCCAAGCCTCGCCAATAAAATTTTCCACATATTCCTTGGCGTTCGAATGAGCGGAGATTCGTGCTTGTCTTCATCCATGTACGAGCGTTCCGATTCTCTTGTAAGGCAAACATAAAATTCTGCGCGAAAAGGGAGATTAATGGAAAACTTGAAGTTCCTCATTCCAAACACGCGCACACAACGCGCTCATCAAAACACTCAGGCTGGCGTCGGGTGCCACTATCTACTAATTTTAGATGATATTGTAGTCTGTGACTTTGCTATGGACGAGAACGAGTCTGACACTTCGGCGCTCTTCTCAATTGCCTCAGTCTACGACAACGAGCCACAGACACGTCTAAGAAGCGGAAACGGAGCGGCCCAGCCTCTCGACCGCAGTCTCCCACGAAGCGAGGATCGACTGCGACACCACGAAAGTCACAGACGAAGACCGTCGCGCATCCAACGCCTCAACGTGGTAATATCAAAGGCACTCCTTCTAGGAAGCAAGAGTTCCCCGACGCGCACAGACGCTAAACTTTGCCGCCCACGATCTTTCGCATCTACCGAATGATCCATGGCTTTGTGCCATGCATGTCTTACATGTGGGGAGCCGTCCGGACGCACTGCCTTGTAGGGAAGAAGAGTTTGACAAGGTCCTGCGATGCGTTGGGGAGTTGTTGGAGGAGGGCAGTGGAGGCTGCGTTTGTAAGTCTAGCTTTCTTTGTGCATCGGCATTCTTGCGATACTGAGGTGAATTGCGACTGGCAGACATATCGGGCGTCCCGGGAACGGGAAAGACAGCAACGGTCCACGCTGTTGTCAGACAGTTGAAACGAATGGCAGTAAATAATGTACGTTCTCGCCCCTCTCCTTCGTCGACTATGTTCATGGTCACTATAGGAAACAAACCCGTTTACGTATGTAGAAATAAACGGTCTCAAGATTCCCGAGGCATCTGCAGCGTACAGCCTCCTCTGTTGCCACGACGTCGCAACGCACGGCCATCTGCGTATCGGAGCCAAAGAGAGCTTGAAAGCCCTCACAAAGCACTTCGGCAGCGGTGGCGGACGTGGGCCGGGAGGCCATACCTGGTGAGTCACCGAGCCATCTTTTTTCCAGCTGGTTCTGATAATCTCCGTGTTGCCAGTGTGGTGCTTATGGACGAGCTCGATCAGCTTGTGACCGCCAAGCAGGATGTTGTTTACAACTTCTTCAACTGGCCTACCCTAGTAGGGAGTAAGCTTGTGGTTATTGCTGTAGCCAACACAATGGATCTTCCCGAGCGAGTGATGAGTGGGCGGGTCCGGAGTCGACTGGGTATGCAATCATCTACATTCATCTGGACTCGCTCATTCAGCCTCGCGTATCGAATCGTAGGTATGACCCGAATAAAATTCCAGCCTTATACAACATCGCAGCTCCAGCAGATCGTGCAGGCACGGTTACAGAGCGTCAAAGACGGCTTGGAGAAGGACGCACAGGAAGCTTTAAGTCCGGATGCGATCAAACTCGCGGCCATGAAAGTCAGCAGTATCAGCGGGGACGCTCGGCGTGTATTGGATATCTGCAGGTTCGAAGAACTCCATTCCACTTCCCGCTCCTTGTTATTGACCCACTCCTCCACAGGTGCACGGTTGAACTGGTGCTACCCAAACGCCGGACAGCACGAGCCCCTGATGTGAAGGAGGTCATTCAAGTGATGCAAAACAGCCCAACGGCGGCCTATCTTCGCGAGTGCAGTTTCCATGAACGGATGATGCTTGCATCATTATTGAAGTGCATCAAGTGCGAAGGCGTGGAGGAAATAAATTGGGGAGAGGTCAGTAATGGCACTTTCAGCTTCAGCTTTGGGTTTGTCAGGAGACTGATCAAGGTTGAAATGTCTAGGTACAACATCAGCATCTCATTTGTATGAACGTCCTTACGGGTCGTTCAGATCCCACGAGAAAACCGACACCGAGCGAGCTCGCGTTGGTTCTAGACTCGTTGGTGGCATCCCGTGCGATGCTTGCTGAGGAAGGTGCAGCTGTTCTACGAAAGCCGGCAGGGGAAAGGAAAGTACTATTAAATCTGGAGGCGGGTGAGGTGGAAAGGGTGTTAAGTGAGGTTGGCGGTCCGAGGTGGAAGAATGTGTTGAGCATTTGAACTTTGAATTATATCCTGTCGAGATTTCTGTCTGTATCACTTCGTAAATTACATATTAATTTAGCTCGCTGTAACTTGTAAATGTCGTCAGCATGATCGCTTGGATGTTAGAAGTTTTCATCCATCTGATATCCCAGGCGCCAGGGTTTCAAATCTTTTCGTGTAACTAAACACCTCTAGTGGGACTTGAACGTTTGAAGCCACGCCATCATACGATGATGGGAACCTGCGAATGCAAGTAAGGTACGCTTGCGTCTCCTCAACGTTCTATCCTCCGCGCCCAGGCCGCGACTGCCTCCACCATAGTCCCATTCACTTCCCGCAGCACTCCCAATCTCGAAATACCGGATCCCACCCCACGTGCCGTCGTTCCACTGCCGCTCCCCATCGTCATGATCGCCAGCAGATGCCCCCAGCAGACACCTCCACACCAACCTACGCCCATCCTCGCCCTCAACCTCGTCGATGTACCTTGCATACGCCTTGAACCGCTGGCGCTTCGAGGAGATGATGCATGGGATGCCAATCTCCAGCGACGCGCAGCAATTGGCAACGTCAGGAGTGGCTGATTTTCCTGAAGAGCTTGGCGGCGGTCGCAGGCGTCCTGTTGGCATTGCGGCTAGAGGAAGTTGTTGTCGCGCTCATTCTGGTAGTGATAGTATCTGACGACCCCCGCCGCTTCAGAGTCGACGTGCTCCCCGTTTTTATGGTCGAACGTTGCCTGTGCCCTGCTCGTGATCGCACTGCTCGTGTTTTGTAGAACCTCTTTACTCTTCTCCACAGAACTCCCATTCCCAATGCCAGTCTTCCGCCTACCCACCGCCACCACCCTCCACGCAGCCGTGGTCGACACAGCCGATATCGTCGACCATATAGACGAAGCGCTCGTAAATCGGCCGTTTCGTGGCCGCCGGACTCGGCGGGCGCTTCACCGGCACCCCCTACATTGCTCTTCGTCGACCCCACAGACTTTTTCCTCGTCCGCGCAGCCCCACCGCCCCGTTCCAGACGCGTCCCATGCGCCCCGTGCACCGTTGGTACTGACATCAGAGGCCACACTCGCCGCAGAGGTGTCGAATTCGCAGTTCGGAAGGCGGCGGAGCTCTCACTCGCATTGGAGGTGGACAGCAACGAATACGAGGATGAGGCATGAGACACATGAGGTAGGACATAAGGGTCCCGTTGGGGACACCGGCGTGGTCAGAGTCTTGGGCGGGTGGGCGGAGTCTGCTGGGGCCAGTCTTGACAGAGTCTGTGATTGTGCTTTTTCGGATAGTAGATGCAACAGAGCGGACCGAAGCAGCAGAGGAGCGGATAGATGAGGCCGAAGATACAGGGCGTGATGTACCGGGTACGACGGGTGTTCGTGGCTTGGGCGTGGTAGTAATCTGCCGCGTAGATGGCGCGACGTGTCTAATGGGAATTTTCTTGCTCGGGCCAGTGACGCTTGCGCCGGAATGTTGGTTGTGGTCCAACGAAAGCGACGGCGGGAGGGCTGAAGACGGCCTCGCGCCCTCGAGTACACTATCCGTATCTTCGTACTCTCTAGTTCTGCTTTGGCCGTCGTCATCGGGTTCGATGATGGACGGCTGCGGTGTGGGTGACGCGGAGCGAGAGGAATATCCAGGAAGCCCAATAGATTCCAGACCTAGCGTAAGCTTCGAGTCAGGTCGCGAATTATCCGTCTCATCGTCCTTGTCGTCCTGATCCCCAACAAAGTGGGCTGCTCCGCGAGAGGTTTGAAGCCGACGGATTGGTGCGTGACATGGACTTGTACGAACGTCGCAGTGGTTGAGGACGCGGTTGGTGCTGCATGATACGAAGGGGATGGTGTGCCCCGCCTGGCACCCGATGTGGCGGGCATGCGGCTGCGTACACTGACGCGCATGGACGAATGTATGCTAATGGTATCGCTGTTGCTTTCGGTTTCTTTGGCGCGCAAGAGTGTTGATTGCCTGGGTGGGTTGTGCGGCTTTAGATGGGACTGCGAGGCAGGAATAGCAGGGCTGATCAAATCTTCGAGCTGGACTTCAATCATGTTAGTAAAGTTTAAAAGTAGCTGACGAAAAACGCACTGTCGCTAATTTCTTTGAGCGCCCATCCTTCCAAGTCATCGAACCCTCCTTCCTGGCGAATCCCAAGCCAACGTTTTACAATCCATTTAAGTAGATCCACACGCGCCTGTTCGACTTGAACCCTAATGTGCAAGGTCGACGAAAGCATGGGCGCGTTTGTCTCCGCTTGATGTGGACGGAGTAGAATCGAGGACACCAGCGTCTATAACACATTCATCAAAAGAACATCAACAACAAAATAACAAGAACTCGCCTGATACAGTGACGGAGCGTTGCGTTCATTTACGCCCCTCCCAACAGAAGCCATATCCGTTCAACCTTTTCCGCATCCTCAAATGCAACCGCATCCCGCTCCATAATATCTCCCCATTCCGTACCCCTAAAACACGCCTCAGACTGCCCACACACCACCTCATCCACCCCCTTCCTCGCCGCCGCCACCATCTCCTTCTCCTCCCCCGCCCACGAATTAATAACCGCCGCCAGTCGCCCCAACGCATGCTCCGCCACAAAAAACAGCGCAAACGCATTCGCCGGCGTCGTGCGCTTGCCCACACCTCTCAACAGGCTCTCCCGGATCTTCAAGGGCAGGGCCGCAAACTCACTCGTGCGCCTTGCGCTCCAGAAGTCCATTCTTCATGCCGTCCATCAATGAGAATTCAACACGCGCGGGGCCCGGCGGGCACGTTGTCTGCACCTGCACCCACCAGTACCCCAGGCGCCGGAGGTAAGGCGCTCGTATTCGGGGAAGGGCAAGAAAGCGTGGAAGAGGCCGTGCACCATTTTTTGGACAATGCGGGCCTGGATCTCGTCGTAGGGTGTAGGGATGGAGAGGTAGGTCGCAGAGCGCATGATGTGGAACGCAGTGTCGAGGTCGTAGGATCTGTGGGAAAGATGAGGGTGCCGGTATAGAGGAAGCCGAGGGTAAAGTGCGGAGACGCGGGGGTGAATGGCGGGGAGGGCAGGGTTAGGATCTACTGCTGTTGTTTATTCGGCCAGGCAATAAGGGCTGTGTGGAAGTATGGCGAGCGAGAAACGAGAATGAAATGATGTGATAAAAAGATGGCGGTCGTACTTTCGTGATTGGATGAAGAAAGGTTGCCAGTCAAGGCAATGCGAACGTCGGAATAGAGGCGAGAACGCCACATAAAACCAAGATTCTTGCGTAGCTTGTCAACACGCAACTCCTCCGCCCTCATCTCGTCGTGGGTGGGATTGGGCCGAGTCGAAGAGAAACTCTAAGGCTTCCCCGAAGCCTTGTCCTGTATAAAGATATAAATCATTTACATAAAAAGAGTGCTGGGTTGATAGATGTGCTGAGTCGTAACAATGCGTTGATTGTGGTAGGTGCTGCCGAGGATGCTGGTGACGACGAGCGGAACGGTGATGGGGTCGAAATACCGTGTCTGAAAGCTGGGTAGCGCACGGGCATAGACGATCGCTGCAATTATTATTATTGGTCAACTATGTTGTTCAGTGAGCCGCAACGATCGACGAACCCGTGTGGGCCAACACCTCTCGTTCGTCGCCATCGTCTTTCCCGCCCCCCAGCTCCCACACAAGCATCAGGAAATCTGTCTTTAGCATGATGGAAGAGCGCCTCGAAGTCCTGTCGCCAGACAATTGTTGACATTTTGGTGGCTTCTTGGAGAGCTGGGCTGGGGAGAGTGTTGGCCATGCGGGTATCTTTGGGTATCGTGGCTCGTCGATGAGCTCGACAGGGAGGGCTGCAGGAATAACCATTTGGTGGTTAATATCAGAAACGGTATGGTCGGGCCTTTGAAAAAGATTGACAAGAGTGGGACTTGAACCCACGCCATCATACGATGATGAGAACCCGTGAATGCAGGTAAGCTACGCTTGAGTCACACGCCTTAACCGCTCGGCCATCTTGCCTTCAAAGTTTATCAATCTCAAAGCATTATATTCATCGCAAACTCCGAATACTATTTATAGATCGCGAGACTTTTTTTCGTTCAACTCACACGCACAAGACAGAGACTTTGACGGCGCAATAATGTCTGGTTCGCTTCGCCGCCTCAGTTCCACATTTCCTACCCTCAAATCTCGTCCAATACCTTCAGGACTCCCATCACCAGGTTTGTGGTCTGTCTATACCACGAGAATTTGAATTGACAGCATGTGGGTTATATCATAGGTACATTGGCACGACGATACTCGGCGGCATTCGCGCTAAAGACGCGTTCAGAAGAAAAGTCAAGATCCGCACCTCAACGGATATCCCAACGAGGTCGTCTGGGAGTGGGCTATGTGGATGAGAAGAGGGGATCCGAGTTGCAGGAGATTGTGCGGAGTGGAGAAGAGGATGAGCAGAGCTGGAATGAACCACGGTCGACGTGGAAGGAACCACAGCTGCGGTTTGCAGAACATCTAAACGCTCTGTTTCCAACCTTGAATTTCCCGCCCGAACTCGCGAGGCGAGTTTTGACACACGCGAGTCATCCAGCAGCTACGCATGGACATAATGCTGCGTTCAGTTTCATGGGTGCGTCCGTTCTAGTCCAATCTCACACATTTCCTTACACATCCTTGCCTTAGGCCGCCGGGTGCTGGAATCCTACCTACTCCTGATGGTCAGCTCGAGTCCAGCCTTGAGACCGTCGCACGACATGGACGAGATAGTGGCACGTGCGCTCAATTCTTACACGCTAGGGGAGACCGTTGGCTCGAAGTGGGGACTCGGACGTGCGGTGCGGTGGACGCCAACGCTTCCTGCGTCACAGCTCAAGGCAGACATCGATCAGCACGAGCTATTACGCAGCGTCGGCTTGTTCAAGATACAAGGGGATGCAGTGGGGGCTATTATGGGTGGAATCTTTTCCCATTTCGTGAGTTTCCGTCGGTTCATGACCGTTTTCGATCTTCTCGTCATGCTCGCTTCATATTAACCATATCATGTCACTTTCAGGGAGGTTCAGTGGCACATCGAGTGTTCCACACACGGGTTTTACCACCACTACTTGGCCGAGGTCTGCCGGACACCTTCCGCACAGATGCTGAGGCAGCCTGCAAGCGTATGGGTGGGGAAAATGGTAAGCTTCTTATCTTGGACACACCAACAGCTCAGACGACCTCATAAAAAACACCTAATCGGATTGTGAGTCTTCCATACTTCCTCAGTAAGATTACCACTGACCTTTTTCTTTTAGTTAGTTTTATTTGTTACATATAATATATCTACCCGCTATGGAAGTACCGATGTTCCTAGTCATCCTTGCAAGTGATCTCCCTACACCCCGAACATTATAATGCAGACCCTGAAGCAAGAGCTCTGCTGGCTGTCATACTCACTTAGGACTTTCACTCGCGCAGATCAGCGTTGGATAGGATGCGCCTTCTCTTTCTCAACCTAAGTTTGGTCAGACATCCATTCATTAAGGATCACGTTGCCAAAAGAACACTTCTACTTTCTCCCTCCCCTCGTTCCTCGACATTGGTTTTACACCCTCAATGTCAGTCTCGAACGTCCCGGAATAACACTTAACTTAGGAACTTGAACTTGGAGTCTGGAAGTACGTATACAGCGACGACCAGAACCTCGCAAGCTACACATATAAAACTCTAAACGGATCCGACCCTCCGCCCTCCAGCCCGCCCAAAATGGCCTGCCGCACCGCCCCAAGGTAATCGCCCAGCCGTCTCCCATCCTCATTAACAAAGTCCTCGTACAGCTTGTACCGTGAGTCCGCAACTACATTCGCAAGCTCCAAGGCACGTTTCAGATTCCTATACAAACAGCGGTCAGCGACATCCACAGCTAGAGTAGCATCATCATCGACGTACTCAGTGCTATGGTGCCTCGAGATAAACAGCAGCGAATGGAGCCGGATGATCAACTCCGGGACATACATCTGGCGAATGCGGATGAGCTCACGCCGCCGGCGATCGCCTATCCCATCGACGTCAAAAAACATAAACGAAAGAAAAGCGCCCACACAAAGAAGCTCACCTCCAGGCGTTTCAACATCAGTCACCAACCACTCCGACGTCAACAACTTCGTAATCTGGTCATGCGACTGGTCAATAACACCCTACGCCACCATCCCCAATTAGCCTCTTCAGCATCATACAACACAAGCCAGATCCACCAAACGCACCCGATAGTCCTGCAACCAAGCCATCCTCGTCTCCCGATTCATAAGCGCCACCTCCAGCGCCTGGCACTCCACCACGCGCTCCAGCGTCTCCCAAATAATAAAGAACTGCCTATAATGCAGGTACTCCGTTGCCTGCTCCTCTGGCTCACCAATCGCAGCAAGCTCTGCCGGGAGCATACCCAGGAGCGTCTGCGCCAGCTGGACACGGCCGGACCCTACAATCTTCGAGTCAGATTCCACCGCAAATTCAGACGGGCGAGGAAAAACGTACCGAGGAAATACCGCAGAATAACATTCGCCTGCTCGAGCGCCGTAGGATAAGTCGTCTCGCTAAACGTCGTCCATTCGATTGAGCGGAGCAGGAAAAGTTCAGCGTCAGTGGGGGGAGGTTGCAGGGCGATAATAGAAGGCAGAGGGCCTTTCAGCGGCGGGAGAGCCTGGTGGTCGTCAGCCTAGAGTGAGCATAGCCATGAGCAACGCACCTCGAAAGCACTGTCAATCGTCCGCTCGGCAGCAGCCACCGCGACACGGTCCATATCCAGCCCATGGTCTCTCGCCCGCGTCAGTGCAAGCCGGCGCTCGCTCGTGTCGGCAGAAAGCTCGAGGGAGACGAGGAACATGGCGTAGCGCTCCACCGCATTGTCCCCGAGGGCGCCAGCGTACATGGCGATGAGGTCCCGTTGCCCAGCGGCCTGTCAAGATACGTCTGCACGTCGAGCGTGAAGAGAAAGAGGGGTCGACTGACCTCGAGGACTTGAAGATATGCTTCGAGGATAACCTGCGTGGCAAGGGGCGGCACAGGGATGTCGATCATCCGCAGGAAAAGACACAGGTGGGCGAAAAATCGGCAGAGCGGGGCGTATCTGTGGGTCATTCAGCGATGGAGCAAAGGAAGAAGGTATATGACGCGCACTCATGGGATGAAGGCAAGAAGCTGCCATCGCCCAGCCTAGTCGCAAAGGTGTTCAGTAGTGTATCTGTCCGGTTCAGGATGATGTGTAATTGTGAGTAATGGAAAGCGTGGTCTGCTCCGGGTCTGACGAACGACCATGAGTGTGTATATCCATCAACATTGTGAAAAGGGCGTACCCTTCCGCGACAGGAATCGATGTTAGAGACTCCAAGGTCCCAAGAACTTCCTTCTCCCATTCGGCTTCTTCCTTCTCCTGCTCTTCCTGCGAAACCTCCCTCACACCCTGCTCAACCGCGGCCAACCCGCCTTCCCAAAAGCCGCCTCCCAATTTCGTCATTTCCATAGTCTCCTTCTCCTCGCACATGATGCCGATTTGCGCCCACAGATGATCCTCCCAAGTCCGACATGACGACTTTAGGATAACGGAGGTCTGTGGCGTGGGGGCAAGTGCTGCATAGAGGACTCTCTCGTGGTCGGGGAGATTGCCCTATTATTGAAAAATGAACAAGCAGATAGAAAGAGGAGAAATAGGTGGCCGTACACTGAGGGCGGCACGAATGCAGGCGGCCTTCCAAAGTTTCCGTTGGCGATTGCCGGACCAGACATCGCTGTCATCGCCAGCCATGGCCTCCTCGTCCTGTTGCTCTGTCGCTGCAGGGTCATAAGCATAGAGTCGCGAGAAGAGAAATAGAAGATATACAGATGGCGCGCCACTGGAATAGCCGTGAGCCGCGGATGCTGGCAGCCCGCCATGGTTGATGCGCCTTTCGACAAAGGTCAATGGCGTCCTCGAGTCTACCTGCCCTCACATATCCATACAATGACTGGACCAAGCTTTTTTCATAGTTCTATAGATTCATCAGTGATATGTAGCTCTGCCGAGATTTTGCAACGTACTGCGTCATCCGAAGCCAGTCCCCGTCCCTCCTCTCTGCTAACTGTATCCGGGTCCATGCGTTTGACCAAACCATCCCTGTTCCCAGCTCCGGTCCGCAACGATTGCATCACGTTATGTTTTGTGAATTTCCAGTACCCAGTGGTGGCTTCTGGATGCTGTGGCACCGGTGCGGTTTCGTGCAGCCATTCGCGGACGACGACGAGTTCAGTCAAAAGGCGGGACGCGTTCATGATGGCCTGGGCTATTGTTGATGTGGGTGTATATGGATTTTCCACCAAAAGGTCGCGAGGAGCTGGGAGGGCCAGTGGTTCGGTTTTTCGTGCTCTGGAAAACTGTTAGTGGAATAATTTTAAAACAAACGGTGGTACTGACGGCATAACGGCCTGGAGAAGGGCCCATGTATTCTGCTCCATGCGCAGAAGATGGAGCTCTTGTTGTTTCGTCCCGGTATCTCGAGTCTCCTCATGCTCTGCAATTCTAATGTTGATGAGCAAGATATAATGTTGTATATTGAAGATTTCCTACTGTTCTTGACATATTTTCCTGAGTTGGGGAGCGAAACCTGACTCTGGGTCGAGGAGTGCAGCTAGATCGTCCTTTTTTGACTGGGATAGTGATAAAACCTGAGCGCAGGCGACATACAGGTCCATGTAGAAGTGTGACGGTCGCGTGACATGTACACAACCATCAGTCGGTCTAGATCACCGAATACGCAGGCGAGTCGTACGACGCCCTGAAATTCAAAAAAAAATATCGAAAGTCAGGCAACTTTGCTTGTCCTCCTCCTCCATCACCATGGCCATCTCAAACTGGATTCTATTGCTGCTCACCCATCCTAATGAATTCAGGATCCTATTGCAATTCTACGTATACCATGAACAGAAGCGCGACATTACGTCCATGAAGGAACATGCTACATCGGGCTGGGACAGGCCATCAATGCGTCGGTGCTGGGCTTTCCTTGACCAGACCAGTCGAAGTTTCTCGGCCGTCATCAAAGAACTCGATGGTGACTTGGCACGCACAGTGAGTAGTCCTTGGTAGCACATCCTCTCCTGCCTAACCGCCCACCTAGATATGCATGTTCTACCTCGTGCTTCGCGGCCTCGATACCATTGAAGACGACATGACGCTCTCTGACAAAGTCAAACAACCCATCCTACGGTCGTTCCACAAGCTCACAGTAACCCCCGGGTGGAAATTCGATGGCTCTGGCCCTGATGAAAAAGACCGACAACTCCTCGTTGAATACGACACTATCATTGAGGAGCTAACCACCCTCTCACCAGGGTAAGTCCTCTGCTTGAATAAAAAAACCCCCTTTCAATGCCCCCTCTCCAGCTACCGCAACGTCATAGTCGCCACCTGCGAAAAAATGGCAACCGGCATGGCCGACTACGCCCACAAAGCCGCCACCACCGGCACCATCTACCTCGAAACCATCTCCGAATACGACCTCTACTGCCACTACGTCGCCGGCGTCGTCGGCGAAGGCCTCTCCGGCATCTTCTCCGCCTCCGGCAAAGAAGCCCCCTGGCTCAAAGACCAGCTCGAGCTCTCCAACTCTATGGGCCTTCTCCTCCAAAAGACCAACATCATCCGCGACTACCGCGAGGACACCGACGAGCGCCGCTACTTCTGGCCCCGCGAGATCTGGGGCAAAAGACCAACATCATCCGCGACTACCGCGAGGACACCGACGAGCGCCGCTACTTCTGGCCCCGCGAGATCTGGGGCCGCAAGGAGTATGGGTTCACGTCCATGGAGGAGATGTACGCCCCGCACGCTAGGGAGCGCGCTATGTGGGCACAGAGCGGCATGGTCATTGATGCGCTGCGGCACGCGACTGACGCGCTGGATTACCTCCGGGTGCTCAAGAACCAGAGCGTGTTCAACTTTTGCGCGATTCCCGCCACCATGGCGATGGCCACCCTCGAGCTGTGCTTCATGAACCCGGCCGTCTTGGACCGGAATATCAAGATCCGCAAGGCGGACGCTGCACGGGTACGTCGTCTCTTGCGCGGCACGAGATCCTACAGCTCACTTTCATTTTCACAGCTCATCATGCGCTCAACGAACCCCCGTGAGGTCGCCACGATCTTTTGCGAATACGCACGAAAAATCCACTCAAGAGCCGTCCCTTCCGACCCCAACTACCTGCGGATATCAACCGCCTGCGGTAAAATCGAACAATGGCGCGAGCAGCACTACCCCTCCTTCGTCCAGCTCAGCACCGACGCCTCAGGCGGTTCACGGACGACGCTCGACACCAACGACGCACGCACCATCATCGTGCACCAGGAGCAATCGCGCGACCAAGCGCTCGCGAAGAAGAAGCGCGTCGAGGAGATCAGGGCGGGCATCCCGGCGGTACCAAAACCGGCGCGGGAGCCGACACCGGATACGGGGGCGCTGGAGACGATGATGTATATGGCTGGTGCTGCGCTCCTCATTATCAGCGTGTGCTGTTCCATCATCTGGATCATCCTATGGTCTTTGGGGGAGACGCCCGATTGGACTGGCCCATTAGCCAATCTCCGCCGTCGGGTGCTTGGTATGTGAACTAGGGGTTGATATCCAGGACGAGGAACGCATTCTTGTGACGATTTATTAACTTGCATCTGTATATATAGGCAAGTCGTACACTCCACGGCAGCTATTTTCGCTATCTTGCATTGTAGTCTAGTAATGTTATTGCGCAAGGCGTTATTTTTATGGCGATAGGCTATGGTCGCTAATGAATGGATGCGCTCCACCAACTGCGAGCAGCGTGATCTCGAGAAAGCTCGTGCGTAACTTTACACTAAGTACACGGCCGTTTGTCACCCATATTTTCAACAGTGTTACAGGTTGCTTTCGAGATAGTGGAGTTCACATTGAATGTCACATCTATGTCAAGGCCATCTATATGTTCCCACTTTGCTGCTGCTGTTCGTGAATGCGTGCTAGCAGCGCGTGATCCTTCGTTGCATCGCTATGAGCGTCGATACGTTCATGTATCTCCAACGCCCAACCCAGCGACTGCTCCGCCTCCGCAAGTCGATCCTGGCGCGAGTAGAGATCTCCGAGCCTTTGACAGACATTCGCTTGACCAAAAACACTTTGTGCGCGCTGCTGCACCTCCAATGCCCGAGTCAGTGCCTGCTCCGCATCGGCAAGTCGCTGTTGGCACAGGTAGAGGTCTCCGAGGCTTAGATGGTCATTGGCTTCACCGATAGTGTCATGTGTCTGCTGGTGCAGCTCCAGCGCGCGGATCAGCGACTGCTCCGCGTCAGCGAGTCGACCTTGGCGCATGTAGAGAACCCCAAGGCTTTGACGGCCGTCACCTTCACCGGAAAAGCCTTGTCCCTGCTGGTAGAGCTCCACCGACAGGTTCAATGACTCCTCCGCGTCAGCAAGTCGATCAAGACGCAGGTAGAGATCTCCATGGCTGCGACGGACATCGGCTATACCACTATTGCTCTGTACCTGCTGGTACAGCTCCACTGCCCGGTTCAGCGACTCCTCTGCGTCGGCAAGTCGATCCTGCCGCAGGTAGAGATTTCCAAGCTTTGCACGGTCGCTGGCTTCACCGAGAATGGTATGTGCCTGCTGGTCGAGCTCCACTGCCCGTTTCAGCGACTCCTCCGCGTCAGCGAGTCGATCCTGCCGCAGGTAGAGATCTCCAAGGTTGCTACGGGAATTGGCTATGCCAATAGTGCTGTGTACCTGCTGGTACAGCTCCACTGCCCGGTTCAGCGACTCCTCCGCGTCGGCAAGTCGATCCTGCCGCATGTAGAGATCTCCAAGGTTTTGACGGTTGTTGGCTTCACCGTGAATGCTATGTGCCTGCTGGTAGAGCTCCATTGCCCGGTTTAGCGACTCCTCCGTGTCAGCAAGTCGAGATTGCCGTAGGTAGAGATCTCCAAGCATTTCATGGTCGGCGGCTTCACCGAGAATGCTACGTGCCCGCTGGTGCAGCTCCAATGCCCGATTGAGCGACTGCTCTACGTCAGAAAGTTGATCCCGTTGCAGGTGGACATTACCGACTTGCGCGTGGCAGTCTCCCTCGAGACTTGGAGGCAACGGTAGTGTCAATAGAGCCTTTTGTACTAGTTCCAATGAAGGTGTTCCCAGAAATAGCCCCCATCGCAGGTGAGCCAACAATGCATGAATATGCCTGTTGTCAGATAATTCAGGTGATGCACGGCGGGATGCTTGTTGGATTGCAAGCTGTAGAATGCTGTGAAGATTGGCCAGCTCGAGGGGCACGATGGCATGTAGCGTTGAATCCCCGTCATTGATGGCAGCATGAAGGGGTCTGTCCAGTATAAATGTGATATAGTAATTGATCACGCTGGACTGTACACGGGCTCCCATCATCTCGCATAGTTGCTAATGGGCGATAGAACTCGGTAGCGATGCCTTTTCGTAGTATCGATGTATGCCAGTCCGGCAGTTACGAGTGTGTACAGCGCGGTCAAGAGGTCCACATCATCTGGGAGCGCTGACTGAAAATCACCGGTGATTTCAGACGGGTGCTCTAGGCCATCAGGAAGGCAAGCGAGGATTCCAAGGGTCTGGACTGCGGATATATCGTCTTTCAAGCGCGGACTACTCAATGAGAGTTCGATGGACGTGTCTAAATTCATGGTTCGACCGGGGCCTTGATTCGCAATGGAGGTCCCATTGGCCGTCCAACGAGCCCAGGTTGCCTTTGGTGTCTCGATTTGCGCCAGGCGCGCGAGGAGTGTGATGGTGAGTGGCATGCCATCGGCGGCTTTGATGAGTCTTTTACCATATTCATCGAGGTTGGGCAGTTCTGACTCTTCTCTGAATAGATCTGTCGACGCCTCCTGAGAAAGAGGGAGGAGGCTGCGAGGAGAAGCCTTGGACCAACGCACATTTGCTGGACGATGTGTACCTCGCATGGTAAGGAGAAGAGCGAGGGTCGGAATGCCATGAAAATGCGACAGCATGGTTTGAATATTGCTACGAGCTTCGGGAACATCCCATAGCGTCTCGAAATTGTCGAGGCACATAATTGTAGCCCCCATAATTCGAAAGGTCTGAAGTAGAGTTTCTTGTAGAAGGCTGTTTCGCTGGTCTTTCGGTATGCGGAGATCGACCGCCAGCTGACCGTACAAGCCTTCCAGTGTTGTGATCGTGCTACAATCAATGAAGTATATTCGAGACTGGAACTGCTCCGAGCTGATGATCCTTTGGTCGTGGAGCACAGCAAGGGCAAGTGTCGTCTTGCCCATCCCGCCACCGCCTGGAATTACGACAGATTCGGAGTTCAAAAGAGCCTGGATAATTGCTGTGTGTTCCTCTTCACGACCGAAGACATACAGTGGCTTCTCTGGAATATAAGATGGGCTGAGCTGTAGTTGAGCGGCATCGTCATAATGGCAGTCATGCTCAGTGCGTACCTTATGTCAATCTCTGCTGATTCATGGATAGTGAGACGATGCCTTGGAATTGCCATATCTGCGATAAATATGCTTGTCATGAAATGATATAGTTAACAAAGAAGATCCCGTTCCATACTGAGTGTTAATGTTTTAATTCCCCTCTGTTGTTCCCGAATCGCCTTAACAGCAATAGCCAAACGCTGGTCGACCTCATGCATCTTCATATAGTTCCGGGTATGAGCGGCCACCTCGCCCATTCGCTCCCAGTCCCCGAGCTTCACCTTCTGCAGCCCCTGCTCGACGTTGAATCGGAAGTACGTCTCCGGCCAGTTCTCAAACCTCTTCTCCATCTGCTGCGCCGTTTCCTCGCAGTCGGTGGCCATGTCAACCATGGCCTTGATGACCCCAACCGGAACCACATTTCGTTCGAACCAGCTAGGCTTCGGCACGTCGATTGTCCCAGGCTGCCCAGTTCCGATGCTGACCACGCAGGCAATAGTCCTGCCGGGAAACATCAGCTCTGCTTCGCCGAGTACCTGCGCGGTCGGGTTGTTCCGTCCAACACCCCCATCGATGAATGGTTCTGGCCGTGCATCGGGACCGATGAAAATACGCTTGAAAAATGTCGGTGCTGCGGAGGTTGCCCGTGCGGCCTGCCACACAGTGCAGGGGATGGAGGACTCCTTCGGCGACACGTACGTGCGGAAAAGAACCGGGATGCGGGCGTTCATGTTGTGCGCGTTCATTGCACAGACAAATCTAGTTGAACATGAGTTAAAGGTGTTTACCTGTCTGGTATGGACGTACGTTTTACAGACACCGCCCAGGGTGCCATCGTCTAAAAGATGAGCCTCGCTATCCCCTGTCCGCTCCTTCACAATTGCCTTCACCACTTCCTCCAACATGGATGCTTTGTATTTCCCGTCGCCGCCTCCCTTCAGCTCCGAAAAAACTTTGCCCGCCAGATTATCGTAGCACTCGATTGCTTCCTTCACGGACATCCGCAATCGTCCGAGCATAAGGGCGATTATCCTGTGAACCAATCAGTGTGCAATCACTGATCATCAGTTTGAGCTCACCCTCCTGTGCTGGTACCTCCAATGAGATCGAAGTAATCGCACGGACGGGGCAAGTGCTCCAGGTCTTCTTCTGTCTTAATCCTGTGCATGATGGTCTCGAGAATGAGTAATGTCGACAATCCTCGAATTCCACCCCCGTCTGGCTCTATCAACAAAGTCGAAGAAGAACGCACGAGCGGATCCACGTACCAAGCGACAGGAGTCGTAAACCGACTGTATCCGTTTCAGTTTCGGACATACTGTTCCAATGAGGAGGTTCACTTCAATAATGCTCTAGTCAAGACTGGCCTCAGTAGGGTACATGGAAGCTGTGGGAGGAAAACCAGCGCTTGTTTGAACGTGATCGTGATGTGCGATATTCTCGGAATTTCCCCGTCTGAGCAATGTTCTTGAAGCCATCTTCACAAGTAACCATCGTTTTCATTATAACTCTAGTCCACCTGAAAATTTGAGCCATCTGGAGCGACAAGGCACGTAGAGAGAAGGATATATACATTCACGATGATAATCTGGAATAAATGATCAGCGTGTCCCCTCTGGAAGTACAGGAGTCCGTTTAATACCATTAGATAATGGCCCGAACTAAGCCTCCACTGACTGCAGCTCCTATGAGAGCGTTAATAAGTCATAGAATCAGACGGACGACACAACGAGTCACTCACCAGCATCGTAGCCCGCCTCTAGCAACTGAATGTGCCATCTGCAAGCCCCGATCTTGTCAACTAAGCGTTCCAATATTCAGAACGAAATGTACCCACTGTTCAACAATACTTCCCAAACTTGCACTTCTTCTTCTCGCTACTGCCGCCTGCTGCACGTTGCTCACAAGCTGGGGGACAATGTGGCGAGAGGATTGATGCTTCCAAAGGTGCAGAAAAACACGACCAAATAACTTCCTCCTGACCTCGCCGCCAACTCGCCGCCAATTTATTTGTAAGTTATGTATGCATCTCGATCTCTTGAAAGCAAGAAATTTAACTCTCCATATAGCCACAACTGCACAGAAGCTTTATGCAATGACCATGTCTGACGCCCTTGGGTAGGCAGGTAGGCTCTGTGTAGCACCTCCCTGCAGAGAACTCTGAAGGTGTTCCACACCAACACTGACCTCTCATCTCCCAGTTCCCCGTGCATACACTCTCGTGCCGCGTATAATGATATTATGTGCGGCGCTGGCCGCTCGACCTCTTCACAAGCTTAGGGAAATTGGTAAGATCTTCCGCATTGAATGGCAGGAATTGACGATAGCGTTGCTGTGCTTCCCAGTCGCTGAACATCACTCTTGTCGTCCGTGCTCTTCTGCTGTAGTCCATCTACCCCGATGTTCCGTTCAGACAGGTATATAACGTTCTCTACGGGTGGCCGCGAGCGACGCTCTGCCGGGTTCTCGGCTGTTTTGGGTTTACCGAAGATGGTGTTGGTCGAGGTTTGGTCGGCTCTGCTCAGGCTGGTGTTGAGATATGTGTGTTCATTGCATCTATCTCTAGATACATGGGCTTCGCGATACCAGTAGACGGAGTACGACGGCTACGTTCCTCGCGATAGGTATTTCGCAACATCCCAGTCATGCGCCCGTGGTTACGGACAGGAAAAAAAGCAGCATGGAGTCTTCATGCCGATTTTTAGCTGGGGTGCATTCATTGCAGCAGTATGCGTGTTTTTGGGGGAGAAGGAATGAACGGTATACGCGGTAAGTGGGTTTGGTCTCGGATATCTACGAATACGAAGCGCTTACGATGTTGCAAGACAGAGATTCGTCGTGGTATGCAGTCCTCCGGATCGCCCGTGACTGTGTACTTTTCCTTCCTCGTTTCCTGAAACCCCGTTCTTCAACGCGGACTGCAGGTCTTCTTCACATCGACCGACCGGCGGTGCAAAGTGTAGATGCGCTTGTATCTATTTTCGGAGTAACATCAGTGTGCTATCCGGCGGTCTTCACAGCGCGCTTGTGCCTTGCAAGTCGGCGGTTCAAGTTTGCCAGCTAACTGGGTTTGGACAACATTGCTTTCGTTATCGGACTTTCATAAAGCAGTGATCCTACCTCGCACTTTCGTACTGATTCACTTTCATCTCTCTCTCAGTATTGACTTATGTCTCAACCAGTCACAACGTGCCAGATCCAAGGCAACTCTGATATAGCTGGTGCGTTGCCTATCCCGCAGACGATGTCCTCGACTTGACATTAGGCTTTCACCAAGAATCGGCGTCAGGGTGTATATATCCAGGTTTTACTCGCAGCGTTCAATATCTGGTACTTGAACAGACAATTTGTCTCCGACGCACCAGCCAACTCGCGTGCTGCAGAGATAGAATGGAACCGCACTGCCATCGAAGCCCCACCGCGGCCGGATCTATCGGCATCGAATATAGCTATTGAGACAACAATATCCCGCTCCCAGACCACATCTGTCGCCGTTGCAGATACGAAGGCTGAATATTTCCGCATGGCGAAGACCCTCGAGCGGTCATCGCTCATGGTCGGCTTCGCCGTCATCCTTAGCGCTATTTTGGAAGCTAGATCTCGCAACGGCCTCACCGCATACCACAGCCTGATCGTGCTCAACATCAGCCAGATGAACAACTGAGCGGGGTATTCGCTCCTCTTTGGTATGAACAGCGAGACTTCAGTGCAGGATACTAAGTTATGGCCTTTCCCTTGGTTAACTTGGCTTAAATACACCAACACATACCTGGCCCTTCTTGGTGCGACCACCTGAAAACTGTAGAGGTATCTCCGCGAACGGCCTCATGCTAGCTTTATTATTTTCCTCAAACTGGACGTACACATTGTGCATGCACGGCCTTATGGTACCAGTCTTCTCGGGCGCCGCCGCGGCCCCCGCGCTCTCGCAACAAGCGCTGACTCTTTGCTTAACCGCACGCCTCGCATCGCCTGCGCGACCTCTACCGGGTCGTGGGCGACGCGCCATGCCAACGCGCTGAAGGAATTTCTCCTATCATAATCAGTTAATTGAAAGGTACAACAAAAGCGAGCGAAAGATAATACTCACCCGAACAAACTTGCTCGGTGGTAATGCTAACCGGTACACAGGACGAGGAAAGATTGAAGTTCTTGCGGGAGCTCAAAAGAAATAGGCAGAATAGCTGAGGAGTCCATCTCACCGCGGGAGATAGGATCAGCCCTGTTCTCTGCAGACTCGACATAACGCATATCAACAGACAGGTTGCACGAACCTAACTGTTCGGTCAACCGGCGTACCGATGCGTTGCATTCAGTGTTCCGCGACCGACCACTACCGCAAGCGCTGATGACGGACGTGTTATCTCCATGAATGACGAGATCAACGTCACTGACGACTTGCGGCTGGGACGTGACCCACAAGACGGCGAGTTCGACCGCAATGGTCTCGGCCCATTTAATGTCGCGACCGTCCGAGTCCCAGCCGGGGAGGAGTTGCCAGCCAGCAGCACGGGAGCCAACGACGAGGCCGATACCCCAGGAGGTAGCAGCGTCGACCCAGATATCGAGATCAAGGGATTGACGTGGGTTCAAAGAACGAGATTTATCGGGTACGGAAAGCACGTCCCTCCACCAAATTAGGTCATCGCGAACGGATGAATTCAAGACGCAGGGGTCCTCAGAAGAAGCGATGAGGTTGGTGAGGGAAGGAAGATAAGAACGCCCATCGCGATAGACGAAGGAGGCGTGCCGGAGTATGTCATGGAGAGAATTGATCTCCTTGTGATAAAAGTTCTGGGAGGGGGACCCGGAGTGACCATCAAGGAAGTGGTTGACCTTCTTCAGATATTTAACGCGTTTTTTATCAGGTAAAGCAACATATTTGGATTCAACGTCCCAGGAGAAACCAGGCCTAGGATTAGCTCCCTCCGCTTCATCGGTAGAGGACTCTTCGGAACCAACATTGGAAGGAATGGTGGCATCTTCCTTATCCTCAGACACCTCCTCACCGACCGCCTTTCGTGCGCTCTTCTCCTCATTCCTTTGCTCGAGTTCGGTTCGGTTCAAGGGTACGATGCTAGTAGAATTAGCTGCTGGATTCGGAGCTAGGCCGGTCGGTGGGGTGTGTTGGCTGGGACAACCGATAATAGGTTGAGAATTCGACATGAAACTTTAACTGATGGAGCCAGGCAGTGCAGGAGATGAGACACTGATAATTGCATTTGTATATTAGGCAAGCGGTACACTCCGAGTCCAAGGCAGCATTTTGCATGGTAGTCTAGTAATGTTACGCCCTTAGCATTGTTTGTATGGCGATAGGCGACAAGTTATGCTAGGGATGTCGAGCGTCAAGTGGCGCGTGGTAAATGTTGGGTAAATGTCGATCCAAGCTATCGTTTCTCCAATCCCGGGCTGCCCTGGTGAAGCAAAATTGCGTCCAGGTACTCCGCCATTCCCACCACGTCTAGAGAAGTATTCACTGCACTAGCTCGACGTTACGCTCGACGTTCCGCCCTGTGACGACCACGATTGTATCCCCGCAAGTATACCAAGCAATCCGGCTAGTGTTGTGATCGACACAAAAGCTTTGACACGACGTCGCAATAAACGACACCATCAGCTGCAGACGGTATGGTATGAGTCGAGCAAATCGTCGAAAACTGATTCATAGATACATACGAGATCGCCGTCACACCTCCTCCAAATATCCCTGCACGATCAAGTGCTCAACATCCGCCCTCCTGACCATAAACCGCTCCCCCTTCTTAAAGTCTATATTCCCCAGCTCCGTCTGTATCAACCCACAGTCCCTCACCACCCGCACGAGCGCATGAAGGTCTCTCGGCGGCTGCGCAATGCCCGCCATGACATCCAGCTCGTCCGAAAAGTCCGCGCGGAATTCCATGACCGACGCGTGGTATTCGCGCAAAAAGTCGACCTCGTGCGGGGAGAGCTTCGCGCGGATGTCGGCGTTCGCGATGAGATGCGGGAGCGCGCCGCCGACGGCCCAGTACATATCGCGCAGGCGGTCCGTGCGGTGGGTGTGGTACGCGATGATACAGCGCTTGTTGCGGTGGATGGCGGTGAGGATGACAAGGAGGGCGGGCGCGGGGCCGTCACCGGGGATGCGTTCAAAAGGCTCGGTGGCTTTTTCGAGATCGCGCTGCTCGCGGATGATGGAACGGACGAGAGCGTCGTTGTATTTGAGGAGGGTGTCGGTTTGGGTGGATCGGCGGGATTCGAGGATGAGCTGAGTGCCGAGCTCGCCGTATTGGCGGGCCTCGCTCATCGTAGTTGGTGATCAGGCGCTGATGTCACATTTGTGACACACGCGTTTAAACTTTAGACTCATGTCATTGTGCTCTATAACCCCTCAACCTGACTACTCCGCGGGTTACGCAGAGTCGAACCTCATCAGGAACATGGTCGTGTTCGTTACAGTCGAGGAGGAGTACAGTGAGAAAAAGAGCATGCGAAATCATGACGAGACAACATCACAGAAGAGGCGCGTCCTTGACGACAACCACCGCGTTCCAAACTTCGACAAGGGTTCAGTCCTGCAGGAGTCTCAGCCTTACGCCGTTTCCTCCGACCTCTCATTATCAATCACCGTAGAGCGACTCCCGACGCGAAGACCACTCTCCGTCATAAATACGGGTTCTTGATACCGGAACCGTATGTCCTCGACCCTCGAATGGCTAAGGTGATACTCCCTACGGAGGATGGTGAACTTATCCAGGGTCATTGCAAGAGCGAGAAGAAAGCAATGAGGAGGCTGGGAATGGATACGGCGACCAGCAGTGCTGAAACAACTTGCTGCGTCCTCGACCTCTACAACTATGTCGCTGCCACAGAAGAGCCCAGGGTTTTCGCTCCGTTATGGAACTTTACTCCACGCCTACACCGCGACATTGTCGAACACGAGTACTTCCATTCCCGCCGTATCCGCAGGGACTCGCACATCATCGGTGTCCGAGATATGCCACTCGAGAAACAGGGCTATCTCTTAGTCTTATACAATGCTCGGGCGGTGGCGGAGCTATTCCATCAGCAGATATCGTCTGTAAAGCAAATGGTCCAATACCTCATTGAGCACGGTATCCGTTTCTCCACTGCTAAGCCCGTTAGGAGCCCTCCTCATACCCCCGCAAGTTTCTCGACACCCACCCTCAGCTACCGTCAAAATGGTCACAAATTTGACCTCTCCGACTATGCCGATTACGAAAAGAAAAAAGGCAAATTTCTCTTAGGCTCGGGCTCCGCAGGACGTGCAGCGCTCTGCCGAGGAGGAATAGTATGGCGACTGGCTGTCGATATCGTCAGACCTGACCAGGTCACCGCTGGTCCAACGCCAAGCGCCGCCTTGTATGACACGAAATTTGCAGACCTTGGTGATCTTACTCTAGTGGACGACACCCTTTCTTCAGATAACGAGGATATCATCTGTGGAGTGTATAAGATACATACTGGTACATATACCGCTTCCTTCATAGAAAAGAGGCTGACTCAATTATCTTCAGAGATCCAGTCTCAGACACAGAACATGTCGTGGTTCCCGAAGGCCTCCATTTGGGACGCTTCAGGCCACAGCCATGGCTACTGGACGGCGGATAACGAGGAATGGTACCAGAAACGTCTTTCAAGCATTCAGAGGGGTGGCGGGCCGAAGGATGTTAAGCAGTGGCGGCGCATCTTGAAGGATATCATAAAACCAGCTCCTGTCAAAAAGTTCGAACGATGGATCAGCTCCGTCAGCGACCAATTCTTACAAGGAAATACGTCGTATTGGAAGGAGTAGTGATTGCTGTCACCGTTCCATTTTTGAATTTCTTGCTGTCGTGAATCTCGGGCCTCAGGAACTTTATTTACTACATCATCCAAATCATCTACTCCATATACCTCGTCTCTTGCATTGTCTTTGCCAGTCCAGTTCTTTCATTAGCATCTTGCTTTTTCTTCTATACAAGTATTCCATGGCCCTGTGGTGTGGTTATCGAACGCAACGCCCGATTTCTCCGCTCCAGCTTTCAAATTTGTCTCGTTCGTCTTCCATGCCTACCTGTACAATGACACCCAAGAAACTCCTTGACGGTTTTAATTCCACATAATGATTGATTCCAATGACGGAACAAGCTTGTTCGATGAATGTGCCAGTGATTCAGAATGTATTTCCTCGGCAGTCACTGTAGTCGACGCCACTTGCCACTGCGCAAAGCACATTTCACGCTATGTTTTCCGAATATGTAGAGCCACATAAGAATCGCCACGAGGTATTCGCTCGATGCGGGGCCTCGACGGACGGGCGCGTAAGCTGTGCTTGAGTCACTACGCGCCATTTCGACGCCATCCGAGGGCGCTCTACTAGACATCGGAAGGGTTCGATGAGAGGATTATCTATCATTTTTGAACGAAAAGCCAACATACCTTCTCGATTCTGGAAGGGATGATTACAAAGGAACGTTAACAAGTATCCCAGAGGCCAGGGTTCCGAAGCGTTATCTTCATACATGCCTGCAGGGTGGCGAATTTGAAGCCTAGCTGAGCCTTGGTTAACTTGAATCTCAGGACGCTCTGTCGTTCGCTTCAGTTCTTGGTCCGACACGATGCTCTGGTTGGTATTCTCCTAAGAATCCATTATAAAAGCTGCCGCTTCGAATATCTCAAATCGTCTGTCATCTTCCTTCAGGCCCTTCGCCAGAATTTTACTCAACTGGCAACAATCGATTGTCTGCATCGTCAACGATCGGGGCGTGTCAAGGAAGTCTATGCAGCCCTTATGAATGGCGCTAGATTTGATCCTCGAGCAAGTAAATCAGATCCTTACATGATCCCGTTCCTCTCCTAGATGTCAATCCTACGTTACACACCTCCACCCAGACTACGGCGGAAATCGACCAATTGACCAGTCAAATTGGGCATCTCCCCCAATTGCCACAAGATGACCCAGATGATGGAACAGGCCACACTAACAATGAGCAGCAAACCACCGCCCAGATACACTGTCGTCTCGAACGCCCCTGCGTCCGACGTCAGCTCCCGTGCCGCCTTCGGCACCGCCGGCATCCCCGCCCTGATCTCCTCAACGCGCTTCTTCTTCGCGAGCGCTTGGTCACGCGACTGCTCCTGGTGTACGATGATTGCGCGCGCGTCGTTGCTGTCGAGCGTTATTTTGCCAGAGGAGTCCGCGCTGAGCTGTACGAATGAGGGATAGTGCTGCTCGCACCATTGTTCGATCTGAGTAGGGGTGTTAGTTGTGCGTTGAAGGGAAGGAGGAGGCGGAACTGACTCTGCCACAGGCGATTGATATCCGCAAGTAGTTGGGGTCCGAGGGGACAGCCTTCGCGTGAATCCTCCGTGCGTATTCGCAAAATATGATGGCGACCTCACGGGCGTTCGTCGAGCGCATGCCAAGCTGCCAGACGAAAGGTGAGCCCAATGACCCACGCCATGAGAGCGCGATATGAAAGCCTCACCCGCGCAGCCTCTGCCCTACGAATCTTGAGACTCCGCTCAAACACAGCGGGGTTCATGAAGCACAACTCCATCGTCGCGATCGCCGCTGTAATGACGGTCGCACTGAAGTTAAACATGCTCTGGTTCCTGAGCAACCGCAAGTAGTCTAGCGTATCAGGCGCGTGCCGCAGCGCGTCGACAATCATGGCGCTCAGCACCCACACGGCACGCACTTGTGCATGTGGCACGCTGAGCTCCTCCAGCGCCGTGAATCCGTACTCCTTGCGCCCCCAGATCTCACGAGGCCAGAAATAGCGGCGCTCGTCGGTGTCCTCGCGGTAGTCGCGGACGATGTTGGCCTTCTGGAGGAAGAGGCCCATGGAGTTGGGGAGCTCGAGCTGGTCTTTGAGCGAGGGGTCTTCCTTGCCCGAGGCGGAGTAGATACACGAGAGGCCTTCGCCGACCAGCCCGGCGACGTAGTGGCAGTAGAGGTCGTATTCGGTGATGGTTTCGATGTAGGTGGCACCCGTGGTGGCAGCTTTGTGGGCGTAGTCGGCCATGCCGGTTGCCATTTTTTCGGTAGTATCGACTATGATGTCGCGGTAACTGGAAAGGTGAAGTTGAACGGTGTTTGGAGGCGATACTTTCATGCAGAGGGCTTACGCTGGCAGCAAGGTGTTTAGCTCCTCAACGACATTGTCGTATTCAACAAGAAGTTGTCGGTCCTTTTCATCGGGGCCACTGCCATCGAATTTCCACCCGGGTGTGACTGTGAGTTTGTGGAACGAGCGTAGCATGGGTTGCTTGACTTCGTCAGGGAGTGTCATATCGTCTTCAATGGTATCGAGACCGCGAAGCACCAGGTAGAAAATGCAAACCTATTGGCGAGTGAGTAACGATTCCAGGAGTGGAAAGGAAACCAACCAAGACGAATACTTACTGCGCGCGCCAAATCACCATCCTGTTCTTTGATGATCGGCGAGAAACTTCGGCTGGTAAGGTCAAGCAAAGCCCAGCACCGTTGCATCGATGTCCTGTCCCACCCAAGGATCGGGGACGTAGTATCGCGCTTCCGCTCATAGTATACATGCCATTGCAATAGTATTCTGAATTCGTTAGGGTGGGTAAACAGCAGCAGAATCCACTTGGAAATGCCCATGTTGATGGAGGAGATAAAGAATGAAGGTGGATAAGCAAAGTTGCCTGCCAAGTTTTGATGTTTTTTTCTGAACCAACATGGTCGGACAGTGAGGGCATCCAGGGACTTGCCCCTTTGGGACGACAGGCGGCAGGGAAGAAATGCCTATTAGCATCAGAGTCTAATTTTAGAAATGTGAACTTCAATTTTCGGAATACTCAGACCACAATACAAGATCACAAAACAAGGGTGCGGCCTGGTGCGGCCGTCAAGCATTGCACTCGCCCATACATTCATCCCCTGATCATGCATCACCATGCTATAAAGTAATACGGTATCACCACTAGATCCCCTCCATTAATAGTTCTACAAATTACGATTAACTCATTATTAAGTGACTCCAGGCCCCGGTATACGATAAGCAAGAAAATGAAACGGAAGCCCCATCCGTCGTTGAGTAATCAGCATCAGCAAAGCACAACGAACAAAGCCTAAAGGTATGCGAAAAAAAGTCCGAAGGCGCATCAAGACTAGCCAGCGAGCAGAAACGGCGCGGGCGGGTTCCCGGGCCGCATGATCTCGTCGTATATACGCACTGTTAGATGGATTAGGGAAACTAGGCGCGAAGATGGTACGGGGGAAGCGCACCTTTCAGCTCTTCCTTGCCCAACGGATCGCCGTTATCAAAGTCAAAGAACGACGGGTCGAGCGGACGCGCAACTGGCTCGTCGAGCGGGTCATGATACGGCTGCAATAATCCATCCGTCAGTACCAACACCCTAGTGCACGAGTGTGTAACTCACCTGGAGGTACGGATGCTTCAGCGCCTCGCCAACCTCAATACGGCGCTTCGGGCTGAAGGTCAAGCACTTTTCCATGAGGTCGATCGCAAGCGGGTTCGCTTTGGGGAACAGCTGCGCAAAGTTCTTCTTCTTCCGGAAGGGCAGGGCGCGGATGTACTCCTTCGACCTATGCGACGTGATCGCGTAAAAGTCGTCGATCGACGGCGTGCCAAGGATGTCGAGGATGATCGACAGCTGGTGATGATCTATGGGAAGTGGGTGAGCAGGACACCGGGGCTATCACTATCAGGGCGGTACGTACAGTCGCGGCCAGGAAACAGCGGCTTCCCGCTGAGCATCTCCGCAAGGACACAGCCCACGCTCCACATGTCGATTGCGCGAGTGTATTCCTTGAAGGTGAGCATCACCTCCGGGGCACGGTACCACCTATGTCGTGTCAGGACCTACCGAGAAGCAGCGAGGGGCAGCGTACCTCGTGGCGACGTACTCCGTCATGAATGTGCTGCTGTCATTCGCGACGTTCGGGGGTGGGCGGGCCGAACGCGCGAGACCAAAGTCGCAGATCTAGCGTGGGACACTCGTCAATTGTTCGCTATCGACGAGGGTGGGGGCTCACCTTGAGGTCACAGTTGGCGTTGAGGAGAAGGTTTGATGGTTTGAGATCGCGGTGGAGGACGTCTGCCGAGTGAAGTGCTTTCAACGCGCGGAGGGTCTGTGGCGGAGTGAGATGCGGACAAAGAAGAATGACTTTGAACAGCACCTGATATATAAAGTACTGGCAGTGGTCGTCGCTCAGGTCCTGTGTGCGGATCACGCGATGCAGATCCGTCTCCATCAGCTCCTGGACGAGATAGACTTCGGAAAATTGGTCTATACTTGGCGGGCGGAGGATGTCGAGGATGGAGATGATGTTTTCGTGATGAAAGTGGCGGAGGAGCTTGATCTCGCGGAGGGTGCGGAGGCAGAACATGGAGTGGTCAAAGGGCGTAATTCGCTTGATAGCGACCTTGCGTTGTGTCGGGATGTGGATTGCAGAGCTGCGGGAAGAGTTAGCGGACAACAAGACAAGATGATGGCTGCTAACCAGACGACGCCGTACGCGCCTTCGCCGATAACGTCGAGGGGCTGATAGCTGGAGTCGACCACAAAGCTGGTCATTCGTTCGTCCATGTTGTTGAAGACGATGTCCAACTTGAAATTGCAGAAGATGGTCAACAACAATAACGGCGTTTGCCGCAACTCGACATCACTTCACTTCTTCCGAGCTACAACCCCTTGCAACCCCCTCCGCCGGTACTTACCCCCATGTTGCAACCCACGGAACAGAGCACATCTGATCGTAGCTCGATCAATCTTATAGAGCGACCAGCACACTGACATGGATGCAATGGTTCTGGACGCCACACAAAACACGGAAGAAAGGAAGCCACCGCTCTCAAAGGTGCCAATACTAATCAATTCACATACCATCACAGTGTATCGAGCGCCCGCCCAAACTCACCAAGTGTTTTCCCGCTGCTTTCTCCGATTTTTTCGTCACTTCTTCTTGGCATGCGCGGACACGGATCTAACTGGCCAGCGCCCATCATCTTTGTACCCATCCCAGCACGGCCACTAAGCCAATCATTGTTCTCCTATGGCGACGTCTATGCTTGACCCTAATCCTACTAGTCCTGATGAAGACACGCAGCCTGTCCCGCTCAAAAACCCGTTCAAGGAGAGCAGGATCAAACATGTTATTGACTTATTAGGGCACCCATGCTGTCCAAGGTATGTCGAATAAAATTTTCTCTATCTTCACTGCTAAGGATCACCCGGTATCTTAGCAGCCTGAAACCCTTGTCACGGATCCTCACCCACAGTTTGACGTATATAAATGATCAAAACATCGCTGTCGTCAAGGTCGTCATTCCAAGTTTGAAGTTATTCACAGAAGCACTTCTGACAACAGGGTCCGCATGCATTCTTCCCTTTCTCGCGTCCCACATCACTGACGAGGATTCCGCCGAAGACGAAGGCGAGGCTGACATACGGCGAAACAGCGCGCCGTCGGGGAGAGCGGGGGTCGATGACGACGAGACCTATGACCAAGGGTGGAATATAGTTTCGACATGTCGTTGCCGGTGTAAAATATTATCTGCACAAAAATCTTACACAGTAGAATTGGCAATGTTAATGCAACGCTCATGTTGCATGCATGCTATCGTTTAGACGCGCGCTTATGATGATTGATCAGATGCTGCGTTCAAACTTCACACGCGGCTTGCACCTTGTACACATAGAACTTGCCTCAAGCCTCCAACACCACATCACGCAGGAGTAGGTGAGTAGATCAGTTATGTCTCGTACATAGCCAAGGCTGAGCGCACCACGAAGAACACACCTCGAGAGGTATGTTTTAATCTTAGTTACCCTCAAATCATGATCACTCACATCGATCTCTCAGCTACGACTATGTTCAACAATGCCAATAACTTCCACATCTCCGGTGGTACTTTCAACAATATTCATGGGGGCTCAGGTAGGCTTCATTACTTTGAAATTCGTGTAAGGACTGATCGCAGTGCCTCTTGATTTTTCAGATGCTGAGCAACTGAAAAAATTGGCCTCGGTACGTGTCTCTATAAGTCCTCGACAGACGATTAGTAGTGCTAACCACCATTCTTAGCAACTACGTCTCGATATCTGGCCTCGTTCTCGCAATGCGCACTACAGGGCTGACCTCGGAGGGACGGCAATGTCGGCTCGAGAATCATGCACGCCTGGAACGCGCGTCGCCATACTGGAGCGTCTATACCAGTGGGCACAGGATCCCTCGCTAGCGAGCCAACAAGTCTTTTGGCTCACAGGCCAGGCAGGATCTGGCAAGTCGACCATCGCATGTACCGTAGCAGGCCATTTCGACGACGAGAACAACGTCAACGGAATCAACGCCAACTCAGGCGTACCGTGCATCTTGGGCGCAAACTTCTTCTGCTCACGTCAGTTTGAAGACACGCGACGGCAGAAGAACATCATTCCTACCCTTGTATACCAACTTACTCGTAAATCCCAGTCGTACGCACATGCCTTGGTTAGAGCCGACAATTTTGACTCTGTGGATATCCTCTCCAAGCAAATGAAGGACCTCCTCGTCGGTCCTTGGGATCAGTCTGCCTCTGACCGCCCCAACGACTTTCTGCCATGGCTTGTCGTCATTGATGCATTGGATGAGATCGAGGGCCAAGGAGGGTCGGCATTTCTGCGAGACCTGCTTACAACGATCAACGACGGTCACTTACGAGGCCTTAAGTTTCTTGTCACTAGCCGCCCAGACCCTGATCTCGCCACCCTCTGTGAATCCTTTCCACCTAACACTGTCTGTCATCTCTATGAGGTGCCTACAGACACCATTGAAGGTGACATTGCAACATACTTGAATGCCAAACTCCCAGCACTTCGGGGCAAGCCTCAGCTCGCAGCCATTGTGCAGAAGGCAGATGGTCTGTTCATTTATGCTGCCACAGCACTGAGATACATCACACCGCGTCCCAAGATGACAAAGGGTGAACAGCTACGCCTGGCGTGCCAACTACTTGATCACCAATCACCGTGGTCTTTGACTAGTCCCACCTCACCATCACTAGTTGATGCGCTATACCAGCAGATTCTGTGGGCTGCTTTTTCTGCTCTCAATGATGAAATGTTTAGAGATTGATTGAAGATTCTTCACACCATGCTCTGTACTGTGGAACGTGTATCAACCTCTATTGCTGCAATCCTTTCTGACTGTGACGACAAAGACTTAGCAGATGTGGTTGTCAGCGACCTCCATGCTGTTCTCTATATCAAAGATGGTTGCGTCTTTTCGTACCACGCATCATTCCCTGACTTCATCTTCACTCAAACACGATCAACATTCACCATCTATGATACACCATCAAGTACTACCAGTCATGTTGTTAACATGTCTTGTAATGAAGCCTTCCACCACACCATTCTTACCCACAGCTGCTTCAACATCATGATGGCCGGCCTTCATTTCAACATTTGCAACTTGCCCTCATCATTTCTTCTCAACTCTGAGGTGCCTGACCTCCATCATCGAGTCCAGGAGAACATCAGTAGTGTCCTTAGGTACTCCTGTTGGTACTGGGTTCAGCACTTGGCTCGAGCCAATTCAGACAATGGCAATGATCTATGTAGCTGCATCCGGCAGTTCTTTCAATTGTATGTCCTCTTCTGGATTGAGGCCATGCACCTACTTGGATCAAGTGCTTTGTGCATTCTGATGCTTCAGCAAGCTCGTCAATGGGTCTTAAAAGTAGGAATCTCATATTCCTCATTGTACATTGACTAATGGTAATGACTCAGTATGATAGACATCCTTCACATCTTGCTCAAGACATTGTTGAAGCTGCCAATTTCATCACACATTTTGCTGCAAGCCCAGCAGCCTTGTCTACACCACATCTGTACATCTCGTCACTGACAACATGGTCAGAAGACTCCCAGATGGCTCAAAGCTGGAAGCAACACTTCTCTGATATCCCCACCCTCACACAAAACAAAGGTGCTGGCACTGTACCATTGATGACCATACAGACCAAAGATTGTGTCTGTTCTGTTGCATTTTGCAGGGATGGCACCCACTTTGTCTCTGGTTCATTTGACAAAACTGTGCGAGTGTGGGATGCCTCAACTGGTGTGGAGCTGAAGAAGCTCAGTGGCCACACTGACTGGGTCCGTTGTGTTGCATTTACCAGTGATGGCACCTGCATTGTCTCTGGTTCAGATGACAAAACTGTGCGAGTGTGGAATGCCTTGACTGGTGCTGTGCTGATGATTAGAGGCCACACTGGCCATGTCAATTCTGTCGCATTTTCTAGTGATGCCACCCACATTGTCTCTGGTTCCGATGATAAAACTGTGCGAGTGTGGGATGCCTTGACTGGTGCGATGCTGATGATGCTCAGGGGTCACACCAGCCTGGTCACTTCTGTTGCATTTTCCAGTGATGGCACCTACATTGTCTCTGGTTCAAATGACAAAACTGTGCGGGTGTGGGATGCCTTGACTGGTGTGGAGCTGAAGAAGCTCTGTGGCCACACCAACTGGGTCACTTCTGTTGCATTTTCCAGTGATGGCACACACATCGTCTCTGGTTCAGATGGTAAAACTGTGCGAGTGTGGGATACCTCAACCAGTGCAGAGCTGAAGACACTCAGTGGACACACCAATTGGGTCACTTCTGTTGCGTTTTCCAGTGATGGTTCACATATTGTCTCTTGTTCACATGACAAAACTGTGCGTGTGTGGGATGCCTTGATTGGCACAGAGCTGAAGACACTTAATGGCCACACCAAGAAGGTCACTTCTGTTGCGTTTTCTGGTGATGGCACCCGCATCATCTCTGGTTCACATGATGAAACTGTGCGGGTGTGGGATGCCTTGGCCAGTGCAGAGCTAAAGAAGCTCAGTGGCCACACTGACTGGGTCCGTTGTGTTGCATTTTCCAGTGATGGCACCTGCATTGTCTCTGGTTCAGATGACAAAACTCTGCAGGTGTGGGATGCCTTGACTGGTGTGGAGCTGAAGACACTCAGTGGCCACACCAATTCGATCAGTTCTTTCACAATTTCCAGTAACGACACCAACATTATCTCTGGTTCACATGACGAAACTGTGCGTGTGTGGGATGCCTCAACCAGTGTGGAGCTGAAGACACTCAGTGGCCACACCAACTGGGTCACTTCTGTTGCATTTTCCAGTGATGGCACCCGCATTCTCTCTGGTTCACATGATGAAACTGTACGGGTGTGGGATGCTTTGACTGGTGTAGAGCTCAAGAAGCTCAGTGGCCACACCAACTCAGTCACTTCTGTTGTGTTTTCCAGTGATGACACCTGCATCGTCTCTGGTTCATATGACAAATCTGTGCGGGTGTGGAATGCCTTAACTGGTGTGGAGCTGAAAAAGCTCTGTGGCCACACCAACTGGGTCACTTCTGTTGCATTTTCCAGTGATGGCACATGTATCGTCTCTGGTTCATATGACCAAACTGTACGGCTGTGGGATGCTTTGACTGGTGTGGAGCTAAAGAAGCTCTGTGGCCACACTGACTGGGTTACTTCTGTTGCGTTTTCTGGTGATGGCATCTGCATCATCTCTGGTTCATATGACCAAACTGTGCGAGTGTGGGATGCCTTGACCAGTATGGAGCTGAAGACACTCAGTGGCCACACTAACAAGGTCACTTCTGTTGCATTTTCCAGTAATGGCACACACATTGTCTCTGGTTCATCTGACAACACTGTGCGGGTGTGGAACCTTGTGCATGATGATGTCCTCTGGACATCTACCCAGGAGAATTGGATTCTTTCGCACCCTGAAAGATATCGCCTCCTTAGAGTTTCGAGGTCCGGTCGCAAGACCGCCAAAGACCGCGACTCGACCGTGACTCGACCGCCAAAGACCGAACCGGCGGTTGCGGTTCTCCGGAATCGGTGCTGACAACCGCGGTTCGGTCGCATGACTCAGAGGCTAGCGAACCGGCAAAGACCGGTCGTGACTGGTCACGACCGATGGCCCGTGCGTGTGGCCGTCTCATCAGCGTTGGGGTCATTTTCGAACCCAGCCGCTTTCCACACACCACCTCCACCCCATTCTCTCCAGAACGCTGCCCCTGCCTCACGCTGCTGCCAATGCAGCCCGCAGATGGTGAACACAAGCCCACGTGAACCGTCAACGCCATCAACGAAGGAGATACAAAGGAACAGTGGGGCAGGATAAAGGGCAGACCCCAGCAGGGGGAGAGCCACGAGGTGTGTCGTCCAC
>JABCKH010007714.1:0-41354 GCA_018851285.1 Lyophyllum semitale | reverse complement strand
GCCTGGTTAACCGGTTCATCGGGACGATGCACTCTAGAGGGGGGGTGATGTCAGGGGAACTCCCGTTTCCGCCTGTATATACATTTTCTTTTCATTTTCTAACTTACTTACTTACACTTCAACGACCGACTCGGTAACCGACCGACCGACTACCGACTCGGTGGCCGACCGAGTGACCGACTCACTCGGCCGCCAATTATTATATTATATACACGATCACGTGTATTGCCACGTAGCGTAGCGGCCTGCCCTAGAGAGGCGCGTCAGTACATATACTCGTCCTGGGCATCGGGGAATCCTTTAGACTTATTCTCTTTGGATCCCCCTTGCCAGGTAACTTATTATTTATTAAGCAACTACATTACCACATACTTAATAAATAACTTTGGATCCCCCTTGCCAGTCCGCCGGCCTTAGTCCAGCCAGCCGACTTCGAGGTTGCCCTTACAGGAGATGGGCGAACTGGCAGGTTGCCAGTGGATACAGACGATGGGGGCGATAAAGACTTTTTCTGAATATTTTGCTACAGACATATCAGCGGTGCTATTCGGCAAAGGTGTGGAAGACATAGCAGACGCGCCGAAGACGTTGAAGCTGTGGTCAAATCTAAGGACAAATTTATCACGCGCGTTGATGGTCACCGGAGCTGATTCATCTCTTCCTCTATCTCGATCAGCTAGTGCGTCTCCAGCCTCCCTGATCGAACTAATTAGTGGCGTTAGATGTGACGGCAGGTAAAAAACAGTTTCTTCGTGTTGGTCTACGATAATCCAGCGTTATCACCATGAACTCGATAGCGAACGTGACTTGGCGTGTATCCACTTGTATTTTTTTACCTAGAAAGCGAAGTCAATAGATGAACGAAAAATGGAGGGAAGACTATCGCACCGTTGTATAGAGCCTCGAGAGCAGCAGCAGCGAATTTCCCGCTGTTCCACACCCTCGGATTCAGAAGTTTGGTTGGGCATTGATATTTCCCTCGGCGCAGTCGTTAACCCAAAATCACCCGTGTTCCGAAGGGCTGCTGCATGGAAAGACCCAGGAGCCAAGGGATGGTTAGAGCAGAGCGTAAAGCAGCCGAATTATCTGTGCCGGGGATGAGTTAGATGGGGTATTTTGACGGAATAGGTAATTTATGAAGAAGGCATACTTCGATGGCAAAATGGAGGTTCGACCCGTGAGTCCTAGTTCTCCATATCCCGGTTTTCCTCCATTCTTTCCGTCGGAAGAGAGTCCGCAGCCGACTCAAAGTCGCGATCTGAGCGACGACGTCAAAATAAGGACCAAAACAGACTTGCCCAAACAATCAGCGACCCTTCACCTTCATCGTGTGTGGCCGACGCATCATGCGATGCATACAGATAATTTACATTCATCCTGAAGGGATCTGTGTAATGTATTTGGCGTAAACTGAAAGAAATAAAAGTGACATGAGAGCAGCGTGAAACAGAAAAAAGCCCACCTTCAGTCGCCGTTTCGTGAGGGCGTATATCCACGATACGCATAATCCAAGGGGATGGACGTCATGTCTTTATTCCGGTGAGAAAACGATTGCAAAGCGACTCAAAGCGATATAAATATAGCCGGACTTACGGGAGGATATCATGAGCACGAGACACATAAGGCTACCAATTGTGAGTCTAGAAACCGATAGCCATGTAATCCAGGCTACCGAGCCCCTAGAAAGAGGTCAGAAAACGGTCGAGCTCCCGATACATGTCGGGAATCCAACGGGAATCATTCAAAAATACGAAGCAGCCCAGTCCGAAATGTTTCCAAAGATTTCCAGATGATAAGCAAATGATTCAGAGCCAGTTAGATACAGAACCGGCCAGTTAAATACAGAGTTATTTCGTACAGGAAGCTTCATACATGGTAGATGCTTCGGCGTTATGTGTGACAGCGATGAGACGGTGATGCGGAATTCGGAGCTAAATCTTTCACCTAACACCCATCGCTCGCTCGTCCATGGAGACTTTCTATCTGCTTCGCATCAATATACTGCACACGTACCCATGACGGATTGCGAATACATCGAAGGCGGGGTACGATGACGGTGCTCCTGTGGACATGGGGCTGAGTGAACGAGGAGAAAGGGCGAATTCGGAGCGTTTGGTATGCTGCGCACTGGTCAGATTTGAGGCCGAGGTGCAGTCGTATTGGGTACGCTATCCTCTTCCAGTTTGACCCTACAATATCTGATCAATTGTCTCGGACAGCAGTTCTGGTCAGCGTGAAACTGCTGGTCATCGCAGTTCTTCGGGCCTCATCTCATACCTGACGATTTAACCCGCTAGCTTCGGTGTTCCTATCGACATTCTCCCGTCAAGGCTATTTGTGCGCCTGCTGCTCCAATCCAATGATGGTTCCTCACGTTGTAAGCTATTCTGCTTGGCGCTCGTATCGTCATTAATTTGTCTCTCAAAGTAAGCTCTACATCTCTGGAAAACGCATCGTCGCACTAACTCTTATCTCAGCCTAGTCTATCCCCGGCCCCACTATAGAGTTACTTGCCTATGTCACTGCAATCCATAGAAATATCGATACCGCACTTGTAACCGACTATCCACCATCGACTACACCCGTTTTGTGCAAGGCGTAATTGGCCAAAGTACATACTCCCTCCAGATGAGAGCAGTCTAGATAGACTGTAACTACTCGTTCCTCTGCACCTCCGAGTCTGTTGTAATCATCAGCGCCCGCCCTTTTCGCACAAGGTCCTAACCCGTCCTCTGCGGCCACTTCAACGACACGAGACTGAAAGCCAGTCCCTGCGCTATCACCTTGGCCCCGTTCCATCTAAAGCGGCGCCTCTATCCTCTACCACGCCCATATTCTCGCCGTGGCCCCTCCAAGAAGATTTCTTGGCCTCGTTCTCAACGATGACGTCTGCTTTTCCTCCCACGTCCTCAAGCCCTACTTGCCGCCTACGCCGACAATTAACCTCCCCGTCCAGCTAGCCACGGCCAATACTGCTCAGCATACTTGGCCTTCTCCAACGATACCTCCGCGTTGAATCCGACCCCGCCATGGTATCCCGCATAGCAAACCCCCAAGATGTTCTAAGGCGCCCCGGGCCGCCTGCGGACGATGCTGCAGAGCAGGCTGGACCTGCGCACCTCGATCGGCTTTGTTTTCCGGAGGCGGGGAGGGCTGGTGGGGGATGATATATCTCGAGCGACGCTTCCGGTGCAAGATGAGCCGCCAAGTGGCATTCTGAATCAGACGATGCTTCATGGGACTGTGATTGTTGTAACACGGATGGACACAGATTACGCCGCGAGATTCTCGAACGCAGTCCCTCTCTCTGAAGGCAAGGATGCGGATGACATGGTGGCGACGAGGGCGAGCGGGACGGGGCTCACGGAGGGGATATCGAAGACGACTAGGTGAACTCATTCCGCTCTGCCACTGTTCGGCGTCGGAGCAATGGAGCGAGGGAGCGAATGGTACTTCGCGCGTGACGGTGGGCGCGGGACGCAGAGGGGCGGGTGTTGAGGGCCTCAGGATGGAAGCGAGGATGCGGCGTATATACCGGTCTTTAGCCCGCTTCCACCTAGTTGATGGGTCCCTGGAAGCCCGTATACCGTCTACCTTGCCAGCGCACTGAACGGATTCCCCAAATCTGCAGCCACAGAAGCAGCCTCGCCCGGTACTCCGCATAGGAGAATAGATGGATGGGGGAACAAACGATGTGTGATGGGGACATCTTGTATCACATCCTAGTATTCTCGTTAGCTTCGACTCTATTCTCTTTTGACTCTTCCTCTGTAGTTCGTCCTCAATCATATCCCGCACCGCTCTCGCGATTCTCGTCCTCTTCTTATATCTTGACCCACGGGCGCTAGTATCGCTCTCCTGCTTGGCCAATGCGCACCACATCAGACCCAGTACTCAGTCGGGCGCAATCCGTTCTCTCGCGGGTCTGCGTGGAAGGTCACCGAGCGGCTGACAGACTCAGGCCTCCCGATGACCAGTCTCCTTGCGTCAGGACTTTTGAACTAAGTACCTTCAGTTTTAGTTTTACCCTTTTATCCTACGGTTCTGGTTGATCCTTCCCATCTTCGCAAGTCTGTTGCCATGATCTGAGTGCTCTTCTTCGCTTCACTGTCTCGCTCAAATGAGATGCCATGGTGTTAAATGCCGATCTTTCCGGACGGCGTTCAAGTTGTGTCGGTGTTGTTTGGCGTCGAGCTCGACAAGAAACTTCCGTAAATCATGGTTGTTTGTCAACGTCGATAGAACCAAAGCTGTTAACTCCAGTTTTTCTCCCTTGTTTTATCCTCGACGTCCCCAATGATGGCCGTTCACGTCTTTGCTCGCCGTGTATACTCAGCATGGCGGCTTCGGATCGCTTATCAGCCGTCTACTAGCGCCGTGTAACTGTTCTGTGCGATATCGCCCGCTGGGCTTGATACAACGCCTTTTATTTATCCATACAGTTGTCGGGACTCGGCCCACTCTTCGAGATGTCTACAGCGCTAAATGCATATACATTGTGGCCCTTTTTTTCAATTGCGGTATGTAAGGCTATTACACATCTATCATCGCTCATTTACAATATTTAGAGTAGAAGAATACAGACTCGAGAACGAGAATGATCTGGTGACTGTGGGGCACCCTTGGGTGGGGGATAGGGTGTGCTGCAATCGTATTTACGTCGCGAATCATCTATTTCTCAGCTTTGGTACGTCCATCTTCGTACACCATCCCATACCCTTTCAACGCTAATTTTGGACTTTTGGAGGCGCGAAATGTATATACCAGGAGTTAGCTTCGTCCAGACTCTTCTTTAACTTTTTAAGCGTCATTGCGGAGTGCTGGGCTGCGCTACGCAGAAATCCTCGCATCGTATGTCACCTCGCATGTTCTCATAATCTTTCACTAATTTTAGACTTTTCGCAGTCGAAATACACGAGGTTTCGGGCCCCACGGAGAGCGGAACCCCGATACGTAACTGGAAACTTGTTGCCGTGGTCGCGGTCCGTAGCACTACGGAGATCCGTTTACAAGGTATGTTCCCTCGCCGCCTTCCATGCGCTTTTGACACTGATTTTCGACTTTTTGAAGCTCGAAATGGCCGTGAGTGTGCCGTGCTGTACCGTACGGAGTTCGTGTAGGTACCATGCGACCCGTGAAAGGCGTAAACGACTCGCGATCTTCCACGATCTCCAGTTTGGTCATTTTCGCTAGCGGTTGTTCACTTTGGTCTGTCGAACAAAGAGAGCTCGTCGGTCCAATTTGCGATCGAAGTGGATGGGAACATACGCGCGTCGCTGAGGGTTTGAGCTTCTTTTTGACAATCAGCGTGAATATATGTCCACTTCTGCACATGCGGTTCGGGCATGATGTTTCTCAGAAACGGTGCACCCGCCGTTGAAACAGCTCAAAGACACTTAGATGCCCCCAGGTAGACCCTATAAGTACAAGAGATCTCGGTCAATTTCCGATTTGGATTGCGATATAGACAAGCCTGAGAGTCGAAAAATTTGGTACGTTCCTTACGATCGACAGACTGCGATATTTCAGGAGGCTAGAGACGCGAAAGCCGGTCGAGGTGCGGGCAGGTCATGATGGTTGAGGAGGGTCGCCTTCACCGAAATTGTCTGAATCAGGTCAGGTGACCGTTAACACACATGGTAATTTTTATCGAGATATCTTACACATCTTCTACTTGAACGCCTTCAGCTCGTCTGCGCCGAATGGTACCGCTGATATGTCTATAGTAAAAAAATCTGGTTCTCCCAATGCTCGGTATAGACTTTGGCAATTCGCCTATCGCCATTGTTTGGCAAACACTGCATTTTTGAACCGGTGACTTGTGGTTAGGTTTTCTCATCAGACGGCAGCCCGCTCAGCCGCACACGTCTGGTTCGTTTAGGAAGACGACCCTTTCCAAGCACCATATCAACACTGCTCCAATTCTCGGCGCTTCTCAATATAAAAACGAAGGTCGGTGCTCAATCGGTGCTTTCTCAAGTCGCCTCGTTAAAGAAGCCAGCGGCACTCCAAAGGGTCTCGCCTCGTGATGGTATCGGAGACGTATGATTCGTAGCCTCTTGCGATATCAACCGTTGTGTGAGTGGTTTTAAGCTTGATATCTGATCCCATAACAATGCACCTATCAGACATTCCCCCAGCGTGGCAGCACTTGCTGCCAGGGATCCCTAAAGTTGGTCTAATCTCCTTTGTCTATGGTATGTGTCTAGACGTGCGACGGTTGACACCGAACTCATTATAACCAGGATTTTTCGTTCCCCACTTTGTAGTTTCGATCTTCCTATCTCTGTACCCGAATCCTGCTCTAAATCACCCTCGGATAATTCTAATATGCTTCCATTGATAGTGAGCATGGACTGGACTCGCGCTCGAAATGGGTGATGTTCACCGCGAGTCTCATCAGCTTCCTCCTCCTCTCCATATACTGTTTCGGAACAGTTGCCTCTGAATTCGTTATGAGCGCAGCGACCACGAACGTGGCTTTACGACGCCATGTAACTACTCACGATGGGGTACCGGCGTATACCTTTTATTGGAATGTAGTTCAGACTTGGTCAACGATGCTTATGGTAGGCTTAACTTCTCATACTACTATGTTTCTGCGCTCAGTTTGAAAACTCTAATTTCAAAGATGCTTATCAGTGACGGTGTTGTCCTTTGGAGGGCTTGTGTACTTTTCTCAGAGCGGAGAATTTTTATAATCAGTTCGGTCGCTCTTTTACTGGGAACAACGGGTAGGTTTGTCGCCCAACCTAAGATGTATACATACTAATTTTAAGATTGGTAGCAACGACTTTCGCTCCCATCGTCTTGTTCGTGACTTCATTCTCGGGTTCTCGTGTTATCTACCCACTGAACACTGCATCCTTGCTCCTCTCATTGCTCAACAATGTAATCGCTACCTCTGCAGTCGCTTTCAAGCTATGGTATATACAGAAAAAATGACATTTTTGTCTAGATACTGATTCTGCAGTGCCAGGTCCCATCGTAGATTCCTCAACTCGCTTGGACTATCCCATATACAGCCGACTCAATCCCAGAAAATCCTGACTCTCTTCGTCAAGTCTGGGATTGTATACATTGCAATTCAGGTGTGCCCATCAATGTCCTGTTCGCTGTGCTACATGTTGATTATAGTCCACAGCTGTATCTGGTCATTGAGCAATTTCGGACGGGAGCAGCTGCCAAACTATACCAGACTGACATGAAAAAGAACATTCTCCTGCCAACTATCCGGTTAATACCGGTCAGTTCAGATTATTTCTCCAGCTTAGTTTAAGACTGACGCAGCAACAGGGGATGTATCCGACTATCGTAGCGGCTCTCGTTAATCAGCAGCGCTCAGTGTCGGAGAGTTATAGTGATAGTGGAAGCGATAGTGATAGTGATGAGACATAATCCAGATAGCTCGTATCTCAAGCACGGACACATAAGACGTTTCGCAGAATATGATCATGGTTTAGTACGAGGGCGGGAATTAATGCCGCACAAAATAAACACCTACCAAAGCGAAAAGCAAGCAGAGGGAAGTTTCGATACATAGAAATTTCATAGAATACATAGACCATTTGGAGGATCATGCGAAAGCATTCAGAAGCGTGGAGAAAGGCGGAAAGAACCTCCCTAGCTCTCCCCCTCTGTCTTCACCACCCTTCTCGTCATTGAACACCACCCACCTTCCATCTCCCTCCCTCATTCGCACATGCGCAATGTCGTTCCCAGGGTGCACCGACGGGCCTACCGTGCGAGGTGAACGCCTCGAGCCGGAAACGACAGGCGCAGGTGCGGGGGGGAGGCACACCACTACCACCGCTGGGAGCAGGAACATATCATCCGGGTGCATTCCACCGCCCGCTCCGCGCTCTCACCCTGCAAGAAAAGAAAAGCTTATCAGGTATTGCATATATATATAACCAGAGGAGAAGAGAAGAGAAGAGAAGAGAGAAGAGAAAAACCCACAGTCTCGCGGAACGCCGTGCGGAGTGCCATATCCTCCGACATCCCATTCTCCTCCGCCGACGGTTACTTCCCCTCCCGTTCTTCTCCCGTTCTCTTCCCTTCCCATGCCTTAGGGTCAGGAACCCTCTCCTGTAACGATGGGCTGATGAATACCTGGCAAACCCCAAACGATGATCAGTCAATTTAGCCTGCTCGTTAGGCAAGGCAGGGGGCAACGTACCAGGATCCTCCATATGCGCAAACAACCCACTTCATCCAGATTCGCCGCTTCAGCATCCCCGTTTCCTGTCGACATCGCCGCCGTTTTGAACTCCACCGCTGCAGGGACGGATTCAGGATCAGTTTTACGACGTGCTGGGAAGGGGGAGACGAAGATGGGGTATGCACCCCAAGCCCTCGTGGTTGAGAACTCGTAGAAAGATGAAGATGGGCCGGGGAAGTGGAGCATTGGTGAGATCGGGTTCTCGATTGGCGAGCTCGTATTAGAATCGAGGTTCTCGGGCTTCCTGATGGGCCGCCGGAGAGATGATCGTCGAATAGATCGTCGAGCTGGTGATACTAAGTCCTCCTTCTTTAGCATGAAACAAACAGGGTAAGAAGCGGAATAACGAACCGGATATTGAGAACGATGTGGTTCTTCTGTCCACGAGGCCCGCTGGGGTTCTTCCCAACGTACCTTCAGGACAACCTTTCCTCGTTTTGCCGTGCTTCGCGTCACATAGACCCCCACGCATGTTCTCGTGCGTCTATTGGTCGATGAGCATCGGAACTGTGGAGCACATGTCCGTTCTTAATCGATGATACTGAGAAATCTGAATGCAAGGCACGTACCATGAGCGTCGCAGCCATTCCGTTAGGCAGAGGCGAGCTGGGTGTTCAAATGACGCCGACATCTCCCTAAACTTCGATTGAAAAGAGCGGCATGATGTTGTGCAAAGACCTCGCGGAAAAATAACGACGCAGCTAGCATCTAGAATGCAGAAAATAGAGTATAGATGAGATGAGGTTAAATGAAAAAAAAGAACGCGGAAGGGCGGGCGGTGGGCAACGTGATGGAATAGTGACAGACTACCGACTTGCGGGCAGGAGGGATAATAAAAACAAAAAAATTGTTCTTTTAGCCACTGCAGTCTCGGCAATGACCCAGAATAATAACCAGGTTAAATGAAGGTAACCTCACCATTCGTTCCAAATTCGACGAATCCTTTGCCAACGGTATTTAATCGAAACCGGTGCTATCGGAGAAAGGTACCTGTGTCGTTCTGGACACGATATGTACAAGTATTAGCGATTAAATCCACAAAGAACAGCTCTACATACCTTAACTGCAGCGACAATGAGAGACAATAGAGTCTAGAGACGCGACTGTACTCTCTAGCTCTGCAACGCCTCTTTTGTCTGAGCTGAATCCGAGACGTGCGGTTGTCTGACGAAGTCCAGTTGTCTGTAGATGGCGACAAAAGGAGCGGTACTCCTACAGCTGCGCGTTCACTATAGATTAATCGTAAGCCAATGCGCAGGTAAGTGAGTGAGCGCCGTTGGCCGTTGTGAACAGCGATCAGAGTTACCACGTGGGCGCGGACTGATGCGCCGGTCGGCCCGCCTCCAGGTTTCCAACGGTTACCACGATCTCCTCACCCGACACCTGCGTATTCTGCACTTCTCGTGGCTGATATCAGTCTATTCGCAACTCTCATCTCATCCAGATCCGGTTTGATAATAATATACCTCCCGTAATATTCGCTCGTCTGCCACCAACCCTGCTAGATCTTTCCCCCCGCCTCGCCTAATCGACTCCTCTTCCACATCCTGCAGCCTAAGCTGCATACGTTTCTGTTATTCAGCACTATGTCCTGGCCAATGTAGGACCCTGGGCGTTGAATACCTTCGAGAACGCCAGAAAACAGTCTTTACTTTCTGAAAATCGGCCACTGGAAGTCTTTTTCTTGGTTTCTTGCTCGAATTGACGCACCTCGCTTGCAGAGGCGCGTCCGCAGTGGGACCTGGCTCAACCCGACGTCCCCGTGGGAATCTCACTGTCTACAACTGGCACCCACGAGGATCACATCGGTGACGGCCGAGTTCGAGGTACTTGTTTCCTGAATCATCTAAAATACACGTCTCAATAGGTCTGATCGAGCAATTCAGGATTTTCTACCGCCCATACTATGCCAACGTAGGTTAATTCTAACGTCCTCGAACGAAATTCGTTGATGTCTTTGAACAGATACTCAACCCGTTCCACCCGAAGCCGCTGTTTCCCTTCCCGTTTCGCTTCACGATGGGATTCCTGGGACTACACCTCTCGTTTCCTCCTGGTGCTGGGTGATATCCTTTCCAATCGTTCTCGCTCAGTAAGGTGTCTTGAGGCCGCTCCTCGTATTCGGAGGCAGACACTTCGGTGCGATATCCTCCCTCCTCTAACGCTACATATTCGTTCTTACATTCCTTACCTTCAGCCTTTCGGCATTTTACATCTTATATCACATACACCCTTCCTGAAACCAATCCTGTCGACCGGCTCCTACCACTGTTTTTACTTGGTGGAGCGATGAGGAGCATTTTCAATTTGAAACTCGAAACCGTGGCTGCATCCCGACGTACCGCGATGTTCTCGCCCTCGAGTGGTATATAGCGGCCGTGTTGAACCTCAGAAGTCGCTCAGGGGCAGGATATCTCGTACGGCTTCCCCACGCCAAACTTTACTAGTTAGCGCACCGATGAACATCAAGCGTACCGAATAGTAGGAGGGATGGTGTCATTTTATGTACGTTACATTCTGCACCGCAATAGGACTTCTCGGTAGCTGACCATCGTTTCAGCGGGAGGAAGGTCATGTTTTATTCTGCTTTTTGCGCTTGATACCGACTCGGTTCGCAATGTGCTTTCTACCTCCCCGGTGTAGGGAGAGGAGCGAGATTTTGGTACCGAACTAGTTCATGGTGCGGAGCCATCACATAACGACCGTCCAATTTAAATTGCCAACTCGAGTACAATACAGATAACGTTGATTTTACATCGCGAGCTGCATACTTCAGGCTTCAGGAACCTCAACCGGGATCGCTTCAACAGCTTGTAAAAGGGTACTATCGCCTTTCTGTCGGCGAACCATCGTAACCTTCCATCCCGTACTGAGAAGCAGTTCAGCAAAGTGGCGAATGGTCCTCTCTTGTGAATTGAAGAAAAGGAACATCTGGAAAGAAAAAAAAACGAGGGCCTCGTCAGCCAAGGAGCGTTAAACAACAACAAGAATATGTAAAAACTGACAACCATATCAGCGGTATAACAGATCTCATTCACAGCACCGTAGTTCGCCAACAACGGTTCAGGAGCCTCGCGAGGAACCGAACCCGGGATTCCCTGGTTATCGTTCTCGTCCTTACTACCGCTCGGGTCGCGGCATGCGAGGGGAATGAGACTCTCGACGAGCACGAGCTTGGTATCTGGGCTGGCGGCAGCGCGGAGCTGGGAAAGGATCTTGACGCAATACTCGTCAGGCCAGTCGTGGAGAATCTGCTTGAGCAGGAACACTGAGACGGCACGCCCTATTGGCTGGGGCTGGAAAAAGTCTTGAACTGGTGTAAAAGGCGAGTTCAGATTCGTATGCTAGGAGTCGCTATAGATCGAACTCACCTTCGAGCGTGGCTTCGGTAATGGGTATTTGTGTTTTCCAAAACTATACAAGTAAATTAATGGCGTTAGCGGAGGGCTGCTCATATCAGGACCGACTCACGTTTTTGGCCTGCTCTACAACGTTGGCTTGGTCTTGAACGACGAGATGGAGGCCGGGAAATTCTCGCGCCAACTGGAGAGACGACGTTCCAACACCACCGCCAACGTCGACAACCACAGATCCTCCTGGAAGATCGTTCCAATCATACGCTACATGCATGCGTTACGCCAGGTATTCGACACCGAGAGCACTAGGCACAGACCTTTCAATATCGCATCCGCTGGCTGTAAAGCTCCGACACCCTGCATCCCGATGTTAAATCGGTGGCCCCTAAAAGTGTCCTGGGCATACATATCCCACAACGTCCCTTCCATTTTGAAAGCTCTGGTAACTGGCGACGCCTTGGGGTCGTTGGACTTGGCAGTTGCCGGATCGATCAACGCCTCCCATGCATAAGCGGATGCCTTGAATGCTTCATCGAGACTGGGAATGGGTATTAGCGCACCGCATGTTACGTGAAAAGAGATGAGTTACTGGTGAGCCGCCAACGCAGCAAGACCAGGAGTGTTATCGTGCTTCGATTCAGGACTGCAAAGAAGTTGGAGGTATCTGATTATGACATTCTTGAACCCGTACGTACTGTTGTATGACATCTTGGCTTGACTTTAGTGTGTCCATCATGCTCGAGATGCGATTATTCGTGAAGACGTCGGGTTTAAGCTCCCGGTAAACGTGGTGAGTGGCTAGGTAGCGCAAAAAGCGAGCTATAGAAGGCGTAAAGAAGTTGAATGATCGGGATATAGACATGAGGCTTATGGTATTACCCAGTTTGCGAGGATCCTGCCCATTCTTGGAAGCGATATCGTTGACGTGAAGGCCCTAGAATCTCCGCTTGAACCGGGCGATGAAACGGTATATAGAGAGAAAAAAGGACTAACCTCGGGTCCTGCCTCACGCAAGATTTCTGTGACGTTCGATTCGAGACATACACGTAGTGCAGCCGATTTAAAATTCTAACGATTTAAGTTATCAGCAAGTGGTATGACTCGACAGGGTCGATTTACATACACCAGAGACAACGTGATACAGCGACACCTGTGGAGGCGTCAGGATGGCTTCGAGTTGCAATGCCGCTGCGGAAATGATGTTAGCAGCTTCAGCAGCACCAGGATCCGCGCGAAATGCCTCGGATGCGGGAGTGAATGGTGTGTAGAGATCGGGAGGAGCACAGCCGGAGGCATCGCAAGCCGCCTCAAGCGTTTCGACGGCGTCAGTAATGAGATATAGCAGGCGGCGAATTGGAGAGGCCATATCTGTGAGGGATGCGAGATGAGAGAGGGCATCAGATGAGGCCTTTTAAGTATCATGAACCAGCGAGTCTATCAACAACAAGCTCCACATGCAACTAAGTTCGATTTAGTTAAAACCGTACATTTTTTCACGCGACAAAGTCGAGGGATCCATCATATTCCATGTGAGCGCCCAAGTGATGCTGATGTCGAGTGAGATCCTACATGAATAGCCCAGCTTGAGTTGACCATCGAATTGGGACAAACACGGATCCACATGCGGTACTTGAGAGCGTCATCACCATGTATCAGATATAAGATGGATCGGAGAAGTGGAAACGTCTGATGACTCTGATCCAGAGATGTGGCTTTGAATTTGGATGATATGAGACGTCTGCAGTTGGAGGAGGCAGATCCGGCCTGAGCGTATCGCAGTGCTCGGGAACGCAGCGATATGGATGGATGTAGTCTGGCGAGTGTCGCCACCTGCCCTGCTGCACTGCCACACCCCGGGAATGCGCGCTACCCCATTCTATATCTACATCTAGTCTAATCTATGATCTAAGCGGCCCTGAACGGTCCGATCGCACGGCTACAGTAGGCTACAGTCTGCTGTTGTTTCAACTTCACGTTGCTAACCATTTTCATTACATCGATGCGGCCAGTAGATTTTAAGGATAGGCTCGCCGTCGAGTTTGACAGAGTTTGACTGGGGCCTCCAAACATAATATTGACAAATATTGCCTTTTCTTTCACCTTCTCCTCCACGACCAGCGCCTCAGATCCTCTCGACTTTCGAACGACTTGTGCTCATCATCGATGTTTGTATGAAATTTTTGACGTATCGCGCCTGCCAGCCATGTTCGAAGCGACATATTTACGTCCATGCACCTTCTGGTATTGGAAGTGTTCCTTCGCTGGGACGTAGTCGTCTATTGTGAGGCAATGACGAAGGTATTTGTCATCTTGAATTTATCCTTGCGTTCATCATCCAACCCTTTACCCGCAACAGTTCCTAATAGGATTCCTATACATTGCCCTGCACAATCCGCGACCTCTGTCAGACAATCCATAGCCCCAATCAACCAACGCCAGAGTATCGGACGATGAACTCTGGTTAAACCGTTGTAGCGTGACTGACTCCTTGGGTGGAATTTACGCGAGCTGAATCTTCTAGCGAGTACCTCGGTGCAAAGGTGCGTGCTTCCTATCTACCTCTAGAACATTTAGTTGATTTACGCTCCTTATCTGTAGATTTTGACGACGTTGGCATCGTGCTTCAATACGCGCTGAACCGGGATCGCCGTTCAACGTGTGCGGGATCGGCCTGTTAGTATAATGATGTACGTTCTTTCTCGTAGTTTTCATGAGGACCAACAGCTTATTCAGATGTCAGATAGGCTGGGGAAAATGAACTCCTTTGACCTGGCATTCGGCGCATCAATCGGCGCCAACGACGCCTGTTTCTAGAGTGGCGAATCAACAGTATCGCACACCAGAGCTGCAGAGGTTCGTACCCGGAGACGACATTCTAGTGCGCATGGGAATCAGCCCGCATCGTTGTTCTTTGGCGTTAAACTCCGGCTAATTCCACGTTGAAAGGTATGTGACGCTCTGCGCATCCTTTATACTCCCATTCACCCTTTTTCTTAACAGCTCCCTACTACTCATGTTCTCGCAGTTCGTCGTTCCCCACCCCAGCTCGTGTTCCTCTAACTTCCATACCCGTTCCCTCCCCTACTCCGCGCACTAGTATTCTAAAATCGGGTGCAGCAACCCCGTCCATATTCATACCGCCTTCGATCTCCCTGACGCTCATTTCCCCGTACTCTCGGCTCCTATCTCTCTCGTCGCCGCCCCGCGGTTCTGTCATCCATCACAGATGCTTTGTTTATTCGTCCTTCCTCGACTGTCGGTCAAGCATTCCACTCTCCTCTGGGCCAGCCCTCATCATCGCCAACCGACGTCCCAATCGTAGCAGGCGCTGAAGCTGGTGATGCTCGATCTGGTCAAAGACTACCCCACGTCTATTACGACTTCTGGGCGTTTCGTCACTAGGACCCGGATTCGGTGATGGTGTGGGGCTGGAGGCGATTTTGCGGAGTTCGGTGGGGAGGGGGAGGGGGAGGATGAGGAGAGCAACATCTGCGTCGATACCTAGTGTAACGGGGCGAAACCGGAGGGAGAACGGGCGAGCGTGTGAAGCATGCTGTGGTGGGATGGCTCCTAGACACTACCGTGGGGGTGAGGATATGCGACCGTGCCAGCAGGGGGGTGATGAATCCGGGCCTGAGCAAGGACAGGCGCTGCAGCTTATTGGCTTCTGCGGGAGGGGAAGAGTGAAGAGCCGCTCGCGGATGTGGAGTGCTTTTGAGAGGCAGTCGTCTAGGGCTCGCGCTCGATGGCGTCGGTCCCATTCATTCTGATGCTATAAATGGTATGGTGCCCCTTCATTCGCTTCTCGTTCATCGTTTGATGATGTTTTACCATTAACAGACCCTCTGCACCTTCCACTCTAACCTTCGAATTGGCGAATAAAGGAAATTCTGCTCTTGAAATGAAATACTTAACGTTGATGAAATCGACTGTGGATCAATCACAAATCATGTAGGATAACATAAATTGGTATGTGCAGAGAAAAAGACAAACTTTGACATGTAAAAATGGTGCTGCGAAGTGATACTTGAATGAGAAATAAGGATGAAAAATAGAACGCGAAGCGGGATATGAGGTAATCTCTAACCTACTCAGACTCTAATAAACTATGGCAACAAAGCGATCGTCTTGTTGATCACTGTAAGAAGATCATCGTGGGTTAGAGGGGTTGGTTTGGCGGGATCAATAGCACGGTGTACAAGGGTCTCGAGATCGTTAAAAAGAGCGACAAGAGCGTCGCTCATGAAGTTTTCGATTATCCTATCGACATCCTCATCTGTTGGGAAAATAAGCGCAAATGACCCGCTTTGCCTTTGAGAAGCTATTTGCTTGCGAGTCGTTTGGGCAAATACTTGGAAGAATAGCGATCGAAAGGCGTGGCACTGGTCTCGGACATCTTGTGGCGCAGATCGTTCACAAGACCGGTGATAGAGATTGCGCATGACGCAATACGAGAGTACCCAGATAAAGGATTCGACGTCGTGGTTCGCTTCGTGCACGACGCGTTGCGCATTCTTCTTGCCCCCCTGCAACAAGATCTGCCGGGCCATGAATTGTGCCGTTCCCTACGAAATGCTTTCATTGTGAAGAAAGAAGTCTGTATCAAGGAACGTACAGTCATACCCGCGCCCCTTTTAACCGCCATCGTTGATTCAAACCTGATGTGCGTGCGAGTAGTCGGCTGTGTTCTAGCAATCAGTTGGCCCCGGTCGTTATATTTGTTCTGTGAGTCGACGGTGCTTGTTACGATCTCCTGAGGCTTCGAAATGGTGGAGCTTTTGATGCGAGCAAACTCCAGGTCGGTAATGAAGCCTCCCAGTGAAGCATTTTGAGCCCTGGTCAGAAGAACGTTACCAGCACTGACGTCACGGTGAAGGATGCCTTGATCACACAGGGCCTTGTGTGCTAAAAGGGTGGTGAGCGATGATCGCAACAGCTTATTAACAAGTACCCACCTTGGAGCGCATCGCGGAAACCGGTGAGTAGATCGCGGTCTGATGTATACTCCCAGATCGGACGTCCCACCGTACTAAGAATGAGACGGTGGAGAACGGGTGTCGGCGCGTCGATATCATCCTCAGGTATGGGGTTTCGAACAGGGTGGCTGCGCAGATTCTGCACGGTAATGGGGTTTCCAGCAAATATGACATCACCACCGCATTCGAACTTGGCCAATCCTTCCGGGGGTTGAGCAATCGACATATAGATATCGGACTCGGGTGTCCTAGCGCTGCTGCGCCACGCTGTCTTCAGGATCCCCTCGTTCCCTCGCAGAGATGACTCCTGGTCAACGCTAGCAACATACTCGCGAACATGCCAGACGTTGGTGCCACGACCCAAAAAAGAAAGAGACGACCAGATCGGAGGCCCAATAGTGCACCACTGGCGCGGGTCAATGCCAGGGGATGATACCACGGCGGAAGGGTATTCGGCGCTCCCAGTGAGCTTCCGGGTCTCCAGATCAGTCAAGGCTCGAACTGTAGGGTCGAAACCTAGTTCCTCAATAGACAAGTTGCAAGCCAGACTACGCACAACGCGAATCAGGGTCTCGGTGTGCTGGAACATGTTGTAGATGGGAGAAAACGTGACTCCGTCGCGATCAAAAATCCCAACGCAGAATTGGGTTCCGAAGACCAGGATTCCAACACAAAAAAGCATGAAAGGCCGGGCGGACATAAAGAGTCGCGCGTAGTCAGCACATTGAATCACGATTGGGGGGATCGTGCCCGAGATCGTGGGCTTAGGCCCTTGCTTGCTTGTAGGTTTGACTTCGCCAAATGCGTCTCGATCGCGCCATGCCTTCGATTTCGACGTATCTATCCCATCAGGAGAAATCGTAAAATCGGGGCTGCAGCTGGGGAAGCCAAATGTGTGAGGCTCGTCTGCTTTGAGCATACCGTTCGTCTTCTGAAATTTACGAGGTGCGGTGGCCTCGCTGAAGTTGACTATATAACTGAACAAACGAACCTGTAACGGAGCTGAGTCAGAGTGAACGAAGAAAATACGCTATGAAATGAAGATCGCGCACCAAAGGATCATACATCTTCTTCTCTTCTGCAGATCCATGATTACCGCTCCTCTCCCCCTTGTTCGGGTCCTTGGCCTTATCACTGATCTCATCCTCCTCCAACTCCTCAAGTGTTTTCTTCGAAGCTTTTTCTATCAATTGCGTCAAAAGATTTATATCCTCCGTGTTGGCAGCAGTGAAGGATGCTGCACACGTCTCGACGAAATTGTTGTTGACTTGATCAACGCGTAGACGCTTGAATACGGTGGGGTCATCATAGACGATTTTATCAACCAGATCAGCCTTGATCGCAGTACGACTGGACCCGACATGGGACTCAGCCAGATTGTTCAGCACATTAGAGCGTACCTGACGAGGGGAGTCGCCGGTGAACATGGGTGAAATGAACAAAGAGATAAGATTATTATGTCAAGATTGCGATAGGCCGGCAAACATACCGCAACAACTAACTTCTTTGTTTTCTTTGACGCGAGTTTTTGGCATACCGCCATCCATCCTGTCTACCTATGGTCCATGATTCATCCCTGCAGTTACTATAGCAAAAGCCTGCTTGAATTTGTGCCGCATCCAACTATCCTATGCGTGCATATTCTAGAGCACGGAGCGCATTCTCCAGCACTTCTTCATGCCATATGGGGTTGAAAGCCACATCACTTCCCAATGGTGCGCCATTGTCTACTACAAGCAGATGAAGGAACGGAACGACGCGAATGAGTGGGTATATATCCGGTCATCGATTCGGTCATATCTAATTTCTATGAGTGTTCTTTCATATCCCCCATGAGCTAATGGAGCCCGATTTTGGTAATCGTTAAACTGGCAGATTAAGTATGGTGAAGGTGAAAACCTCTTGACATTTATCTAAGCACTAATATTGATGAAGTGTTTGGTCACACAGGTCGTGCCGGGAGAGTTGTGCCAGCCCGTGATGCTTCGCACCGCAGAAGTCATTCTCGGGCATCCGTGGTCGACGCCTGTCGACGTATGGTTTGTAGGATGCCTTGTAATCTGTCATATTAGCTACTAAATGATTTCGCGCATTTGTAGGTATTCAAGTTCCTTACCCGTGTCACAATGCTCCAGCCGTGCGACTCTCCCTCTATTACAGGGACGAATTCTCATCCGCAACACATCACGGATAGCATCACCGATTTCCTGTCTAGCTTCCTCACGCGTTGCACAAGGCATACCACTAATTTTGATGAACAAGGTGAGGAATCAGAAATATTCTGCGGTATGTTATCGAACATCCTTCCTGATACTCTAACCACTGATTCTGAACGGTTTTCAGTCCAAAACGTACGATGTTACCGGCAGCACCCTTACTATCCGGCCAAAGGTCGTGTACTCATAGTTGGAGTCCTGGTCGTCCGATGGTACCCATCATAACTGTTTCCGTGCAACATATAGTATGGCAAACAGCGCATCAAGGACACACCTGAATCACGAAGTATATAATCCCGGAATCAACTATGATACTCATGACCTTCTGGGATTCAGTTGGCCGTTTGCGGGCTAGCCCTATCGAGTCCATAACTCTACGGTGTGACCTAGATACTACACAGTCAGTGTCAAGGTAGGAAAAGGGACTTTCTATATTGACCATAGCTTGAAGGCGAATACTGAGGTAGCAACCACGTTGTTGACCAACGAGAGGATAAGTGACACGCCGTATAAAAAGTTTTGGCGAAGCAACGGAGGTAGTGGAGCAGTTATATTCCACCACCCTGATATCGTGATCTCGACGAGGTACGCAAAAGCCGTTCCTGTATGGATTAGGCTTAGTACATATCTTCGGTTGAGCAAAAGTCTTGCCTGTCGAGCATAGCATAAGAGCAACCAAAATCATGATAACTCGTCGTTGGCCTCTGAAAAGGGCACACGCCCTCCATACAATGATGCCGTCACTGAGGAGCATCTTTGCGAGAATAGTCGAATGATCGGAGCACAGAAGGTCATGAGAGGCTGAGCTTACCATAAGCAGCATTGACCATATCAGAGCCACCCGCGAATAACGGTCGGCCTTCAAACGATATTGAGACGTCGACTCGGAACCCAAGAATCTGAAATGAGATTGCCCGCAAAATGCAAAAACTACAATTCCAGACCAGTATACGCTGGCCAGCAGAAAACTGATAATACTTGTGATGAACATAACCCATCTCTGGCGTGAGTCTAGCCCACGCTCGCTGTCAATAGAAGCCCAGTGTTAGAATCCTATTTGGGAGATTTGAAGCGAGAACTTACAGAAAAAGGAAGGTTGAAATCGCGAAGAGGGGAATAAACAAGCCTGGGTATAACGATGTTGGTGTCAATCATTGCTGGCTAATGCAGCACACGCACCGTAGATAAAAGTGACGAGACCCAGCTGTCCAATCTCCAGGAGAATAAGCCGGCCGATATCAAATGGCCCGAAGAACTGTGAGCGAGTGTCAAACTCCATCGTTGGGATCAGGTATCAAGTTTAAGACCGCACTACCTTTATAACCGGCTATTGCCACATTAAGAATCGACCGCAAGACGTGGGTTGCTGAGCTAGTAAATGCTGGGATCTCAGAGAACGCTATAGCGAAATGATCGAAAGCCGGACACCTCTCAACCGGATCGCCAGTAGTAGATAGAACCGTGATCGTATGTTGATTGTTCGCATTCTTGAATCTCGTGACTGTGCTTCTTTGCTATCGACCTGGAATCCTACTCGAAGATCTGACTGCGCAGGATGGAGACGCTACACTCAGGCTAACGCCAGCGTATACTTATATAATATGTATTTTTAGTCTTGATAGGCATCCAGCTGAACGCTCAAGATCAAGCATTAGAAGACAGATTCTGTTGATGAGCGCTCTGACTTCAACTCGGAGATTCATTGAAAAAGGACACATCTATGATGGTCGATTCCCAACATGACCGGACGGCCCGGGTCCTATGTGCTCGAACATACTTTGGCCGCCTGGACGCGTGGGGCGAGACGATGTGTTGGCGGCCCATAACGCTGGCCTATCCCGAGTTGAGAGTCAATCTCTGTTGAGAGTGCGTCAGATGCGCCATTTTCGCCACGGATGAATAGCGGTTCAGCACCTTTGTCCTCCGCACACGGTTGCCTCTTATATATAGCCTTGGGAGATCCTGGTGCGATAATCGCCTTGTAGTTCGACAACATTAGATACACGGCTACATTACCCCCCTACTATTATTCATGAGGTTGACGGTGAGAAGAGGAGGAAACGTGCGATGGCGCATGCGTACCCGAGGAGCGGAGCAAAACCATGCCTGTTTAGCCTTCGAGCTTTCGCTGTGCCTTGGAGGCGAGCTTACAAGCTAAAAGTAGCTCGAGAGGCGCACAATTCGTTCGTAGATGTCGCAGGAAGTTACAATACTTATTACAGTTTTATTGCAGACAGCTTTTTGCGCCGAGGGTAATTCGTACACGGATGTGGAAGAAGCAGAACGACAAAACGGCAGTCTGGTAAAACACAGGCGAATACGGAGACGACAGAACGGGTTTTCGGGGCATAGTGAATTTTAAGGCCAGGTTTGAGTTAGCAGAAGTCGATCATGAAACTGAGTATGTACTAGAATGTGATCCGCTAGACGTCCATTAGGGCTACAGAGTCCGCGCAGATAGAGCCAAGAATAATATGTAGGTTAAAGATTAGACGTGCCCTATCTCTGAGCGCTGCTGAGAATGAACACAGTGATGGTGGCTGTTGTGGACTCGTGGACGTCGTGACTCGTGACGACGATGATGCTTTGTCGTTGTTTCTGACAGCTCACACGGTTGTACCATTTCCTCTTGACGTCCTGGCACAACCACCGACAACCGTTTCTGGCTTCTCTCCCGCTTTCAGTGCTTTTACTCTGAGGTCCCTAACGCTGGTAAATATTGCTCAAGGCCGCAGTTTCGCGTCAGTGGTCAGCAGGGCTTCGTTTTTGGACACGCTCGGAGGGCAGAGTTGCTTGATGAAGGTGTTGACTGACGGCCCAGGTTCGTGCTTCCTGTTTACTGATATCTGTGAAAATGTTGCTGAACTACGCTGCTGATTTGTAGATTGGAAAGATTCCTACGCCCATTCTTTGGTTAATTCTCGTTTGATGCTCAAGCATGGCGCTCGCAAGGAAAGAGTAGTGAATGTACATCGAGCGGTGGGATGACCTAGAAGGGCTGCTGGTTTGACTGAGTATGTCGTTCTTCCGTTTGTTCCCTCAGGATCGCGATTGATTAACCCCGCTCAGGTCATCTTCCTGCAACATTCGGGTATCGTGTGTCAGTCGCCACCGATGGCGGTTTGCCTCGCTACGACATTTTCACCGCCTCATACGCTAGTGCCGAAAGAATCGGGGAAGTTGGACCAGCCGTTCCACCGCTCATGGGTCAATGCCATCTGTAATGATATTTTATTTTCCAAGGTACGCAGGTCTTCATTAATATTCATCCTCCCGATCTTCAGTAACGCTCCAGCTCTAACATCTCCTCGTAGGCATCGCTGGCGGCGAATAGTCCGTCATCCTAAATTTTGTTGATCGCTTTTATTAAACTAGCTCCACGCTCGCCAATCCTCTGCGGCCCGAGCCTCTCGATATACATCCCTGCCAGGACATCGTCTCACTACCATGACATTATTACGAACCAAGGTCTCGATCTTGCCCTCCTGCGTTAGACCTGTGATTTTGCTCACCATCTTCACAGGATTCTCTTTGTGCTTCGTGCCCCGCCCTTCGAACAAAACTTTTCCAGACGCTTGACACTGACCCTCGACAACGATGCGTGAAATGATCGCCTGGACCCAACGCGAATTTTCCCATGTGGTATGTGAATGCCCTCTCGTGTCTCTCGCCGATGCTGATTATCTACGCCTACACTGCAGTCTTTCGCCGAGGATGGGTTGAGATCTACGCTACCCCATAGCTGAGGCCTCAGCTCGGGAATAACGTTCTCGAACTTGAGCCCATCATCTCCGATAAAACCGGTGTCGTTAACACATCTGTGGCGACTGGCGGATCCTGGGGCCTTCGGGTGTTATTGGCTGGTATGTCCTATCTCTCAATTCTTACAATTGAGTGCTCTATCGATGTTTTACAGGTTCTTGGCGCCTTCCCTCTCGTAACGGCAGGCATTCATCTTTCATAGTATCATGACCTCCGTACCCCGTTGGACGCACTCTGTGATCCTACAAGAGAGTACGATGTATGTATGCCATTTTCCATTTCTTCCTTCAGATTTGAGCCTGAGTTGACTGTTTTCGCCATGACTACAGGAACCAACGCCGTCGCAGACGGAGCCTGATTTCTTCAGAAAAGTTAGGGCATGTTTATCGTCGAAGTTTGACAGCAGGCTATCTCGACGCCTGAGCAGTGTGAAAACATCGCGGTGTCTAGGGTATTTCATCGCCCCGTTATGGTCGGGTCCTGCACCACAGTGCTCGTAAATGTTGGCTTTGATGATGGCAAATGTCCGCGCGGTCGACGTAAGTCCTAGGTTAGAATCATGTAGTACTTGTTGTATGCTTCAATAAACACACTCTCACATCTTTCCGCGTTATGCAGGTTTCTCTGTGTGTGCGACTTTGGTGACTGAGGAAACGGATCGACAATACGTCGGCATTAGGCTTCTATTTGCGTTGACCTACATCGAACTCTTCACTGACTCAAGGTAATGGGTTATGCCTGCTGTTCTATTTGTTATCCTACCAGCAGCTTATGTATAGATTCGCCATCTAGACACTCCGGCAATGGAAATTCTGTCAGCTGACGATGCTAGCCTTCTCCAAAAACTCGAATTTGAGGCGGGTACGACCAATAGCAACATCCTCTCAGATCAAGAGCGAGAAAGGGCCAAGAAACTGATATCTAATATGGTGAGCTAAATGTTGCCGATAGATCAGGAGATCGCGTGCCTTATCGTCTATTATCAGGATGTTGAATCAGAACAGCGCTTATTGAGGTTTAGGATCGCACTCGCGCCTTTCAAGCGCCTCCCCCAAGAAATCCTGGCCGAAATTTTCCTCTACAGTTTGGATGGTGACCCGGTAGATCTTCCCCCGTCGTTCTCAAAGTCGCCCTGGGTCCTGCGCAGAGTCTGCTCGAACTGGAGACAGGTAGCCATCAATGACCTCCGTCTCTGGAACAATATCAGTGTAATGATGTACAAGAAGGATACACCCGCTCGTTTCGCATCACTTCTCAACCATATCTTGCCTCCCACCGCACCACTATCTATCGCATTGCGTAACTACACCGATTCATCAGGTCAAGCCATCGACCAGCTCATTCTTCCAAACCTTTCGCGTATACAGGATCTCACGCTTAGGGTCTCTCTCCCAGCACTCATTCGCATTTTCGAAGCCCAAGATTTGAACCGATTTTTTTCCCTTGAATCCTTGTGTTTGGACATCCTTTCTGTGCACTGGCAGAACGATACCCTCATTGCCGATAAATTCACTCATGTCACCACGTTTCCGAAGGCGCATTGCCTGAGAAAACTTGACCTGTCTGTCGGTGGCTTAAATTTTACAAACAATACCGTGATTCGCGTCTCCTACGCAATACTCGACTTTCCTTTCCCATGGTCCGACCTCACGTCGCTCTATCTGAAACTTTACTCTTTGTTACTTTCGGATTTCCATCGGATCCTGCGGCAGTGTTCCTCCCTGAAAATTCTGCATGCAGCACTTACACTTGATTATAATATCGAGGCCACAAGCAATCCACGGGGTCCTCTTGCATTACCACAACTCCTCTGTGTCAAGCTCACTGGTCAGCTTGCCGTAAACCCACATTTTTTGAGACTGTTACGCCTACCCTTGGATCAACTCACTACCCTGAGCATTATCGACAGTGGTAACCACCGAATGACTCTTTCGCATGCGTACGAAATCCTCCATTGTTGTGCACTCGCAGGCCTAAAATCTTTGACCCTCGCAATCCGGCCGATCGAGTCGTTCGCCGAAATTTCTAGTCACGCGTTTACCTTACCAGCGTTACAATTTCTCCAGCTCGACATCAGCCAGCCTTTCATCATTGAGCAGCTCACTGTTCCAGTGCTCGATACGCTGATTTTCAGTGGCAGCTTACTCTCCGTGAACGAGGTCCTCACCATGGTTTTGCGCTCCTCATGCTCACTCTCCACTTTCGTGTACGACGGCTGGGAGTGCTCAGACCACCTTTTGATGTTCGAGCTTTTAGCGCTCATGCCATCGGTCACCACTCTCAAGCTTCCCCACCTAGAACTTGATGATGAGATCATGAAGAGTATCGACTGCCAGGAGCTGTTACCCCGTTTAAGAATTCTTGAATGCAGAGTCGAAACATGGTCTCTTGAGACATTGGGAGGTGTTGTGGACGGATGGAGGCAGCGGGAAGGGGCGTAAAGAGGTGTTGAGGTAGCTGTGCAGCGAGCTTTGGATGAATAGCTGTGTCCAGAGGCGATGTGTAGGTGTAGAGGGGCCTCGACAGTTAAAGTGGCTGGATCATTGGTATGGGACCTAAACGGTGCGGCATAAAACGGAACAAGCAATGGAGAGGACGGAAGGAATGAGAGAAGACTGTGGCAGCTAGCTCGCACATAGCAAATATGATGTTCTCCATTTACCAGACCGAGTCATTAAAAATAAACTTCTTCAATAGCGCGTATAGGCGGCGAGCGGCGAGCTTTTACAGTCTGCATCGACGACGGGCACACATTTTGAGGGTGAAGTGATGAGATAATCATGAAATTGTTCGCCCCCCCCGCCGCTGAAGTCAGTCTGCCAGGTCCATGTCCAGTGGAGCCCAAGCCCGCTCTCGTGGTCCTGTCTTGTCCCACTTCGCTATCGACGCTATCTCCCCAACCCCCACTTTCACCTTGTCCAGGACCGAGCCCCATGTCAGTGTCGACATCGTCCACAACATTTCCCAGGACAAGTCCGTCCCGTCCTGACCGGTACGGCCTGTATTCGTGGAGTCTTTTCTAGTGGTGGGCGCACAAGCAATAAGCCTCGAAGTGCAAAGAATGCATTGTAGGATGTAGTGTACACACCTCGACCATGAGCGCGGTGACTCGGAGCCTCACGGAAATGAAGCGAGTGGACGGTAATCCTTCGAAGATGAGGGGTGCATATCAAACGCTACGGCATTTAGAACCGGATGCTGAGGTAGAGAAAACACACTATCGTCAGCGAAACATGGGGTGGGAGAAGGGCAGAGACAGAAGGGACAGAATCTACCGTGAAAAGAATTATCGTTCTGCGTACCTGTAAGCTATTAGCACAATGGTCGCGTTATCGTACATTACCACAACGTCGAGAGCCGTAACAAAGCAACATGGACATCGACTATGAGCCGTATGAAACTATACGGTTATGAGCTTGGAACGAGTGAGTCAAAAATACGGACATACCGGGCACGTAATCCCCATCCCTGTGAAACACAAAGATCCGCTGGTCGACCACCCTACAATGTGGCAACCGCAAGCCACGAAACTAGCCATAAGAAGTTCGTCTGCTCCGACTTCTGGATGCAGCGGATACTCAAGTTGTTACTTTACCCGCCTCTGGAGGAGGTGCTGCTTTGGAATAACGTATCGACGCCAAAGACCCAGGGATGATACACGAAGTAGAGATCTAAACTTGCAATCCGGCAGATAAGCCCACTGGTTTGTTAGACATTATTGCCAACACCACGGATTTTGTGCGCCATCGGAGCAGCTAGATTGTAGGTCCATGAGGACAGGACGACCCGACACTGCCACGTCATGTCAAGCACCGAGCATTGAAGAGTCTAACTGTGTTGATATTAGGGCCTATTAAAGCGGTCCAAGCCGCGTCTCACTGAGTAGACAGAGAAAGACTTAGTATGTACATCAACATATGGGACTCACCCTTCAAAGATCAACTGCGACTTGACTGCGACTCGAACAGTCGTTGAGATTGCGTGAAAAGACTGTATGGGTTCATTGAGTTCCGAATACAAGTTCATTAAAAGATATGTACCATACGGGAACGAGGACTCGACGAGGAGAGGTTAATATCTGCGCAGCGATAGCCGTCGAAAATGCAGAAAGTTGGCACCCGGATCAAGCGCCTTCACAAACTAAAAATAGCCACGGTCACCAGTTACCGGTCACGTGCTGCCACCGTTTCGACTGAGTCCTCAAGGCCTCAACGTTGCAACCACCATGACCCGCATCTCGATCAGCTCGCGCGTCTCCGGCGTCCTAGGCTATCTGAGTCTGTCTTTTGTGAATAATTTATTTAATGTTCCGACTTGCAGGCTCATATATCGTCTATTGCAATTCCAATCGTTCACTCTGTACATTCATTATTTCCGCGAGGTCACAGCCCCACTGCCACGCGTGAAGTTCTGACTGATCACACGCAAATCTTGCATATGTCCCCTTCCCTTCCCTTCTACTCTATGTCGTTTGAAATCGCTAATTAGTATTAGCTTGAGTTTCATATTTCGCCGTTCGCGTTTCCCTACTCCCGCTGATCGTGTACATTCTACGCCGTATCACAACGCGATATTTTGTCATTCGGTTCATCAGGTACGTCCACAGACTATTTATTGTCCCTACTGCTATTAATTCCTTTGCAGATGATAGTTTGTTTAATCTTTCATGGTTAATCGACCACCTCCTCGCTACTGCTGGTCATCGTGGGCGCATATCAAAAGGAAATTTTATATCGCAACTTTTTCCGCGTTCCTCCTCTGAATATTTTCGCGTGATTATCTAAGTTACCCATATAGCACTACTATGACGTGCCGCTGGTGCTACATGACGGATGGCTCGGTCGAGTCGAGAGCAGCGCCATACGTTCGGCGGTCTTTTGCTTTAGTTCTGTCCCTTTTTCGAATTTATTTGTGATCATCACTTGTACCATGGCTGTGATAGGGTTTTATATTCCGCGGCATTAGTTCCCGCCCTCGTACCTAAGGAAACGTCTCTCGCGACCGTGCTCGATACAAGCTATCTGGACTTCATAGGTCCCTGATGTAATCGGTTCACCGTATACTCGACTCACGGTTTATATCACAAGATCTCAGCAAATCATACCTCTCAGATACCATCACACCAAGGCGATGCCTGTCAGACAGAACACTAGCCTTTGTTTGAAAGTTGACTCTCAGAAATGCTGAAAATGGGAGCAGCGCGAAGATATGGTGCTTCAGGGGGTGGAGAAAGCAGAACCACAACCGGTGTCAAGAACGCGGTGTTTGGCAAACTATGGAGATGGACGAATTGCCAAGGTTTATACCGAGCATTGGGGGAACCGGAAATATTTCTATATACACATCAGCGGTACAACGTGGAAGGCATAGCAGAGGAGTGGAAGGCGTTGAAGGTTGTGTAAACCTCGACAAAAAACACCACATTTGTTAACGGTCGACAGACGATTACGGTGAAGGCGTCTTGACTCTCCGTTTCTTGAGGCCTAGGGGGTGAACTCGAACGGGTGATGAAACGCTACGCCGGTGGGATAAATATGCGGAGACGCCGGAGAGAAGGTGAGTGCTCACCCTTAGGGCGATGGAAATGCTATAGAATATACGACATAAATCAACGAGACGTCACATGCCCAAGAGATAATTTGACCTTGAGCGGAAATCAGTAGTGTTGGATATGACGATACTATTAACAAGGAAATACTCACAACAACGTCAACGTGCCCGTGGTAGACGAAGAATAGTTTCTTCGCATTGGTCTATGAGAAGTGCGAACGTCAGTGTGTCCTCGATTATCGCAAGAGTAGATTACCTCGACGGGCTGCCCATCCGGTATATTACAATGACCTAGATAGCGAACTTGAACGTGAACTGGTGTATAGCGGCTTATGTGGTTAAAAGGCAAAGTCAATAGAAGAACGAAAACGGAAGGAAAAGATCGCACCAGGGGTCCAAAGCGTCCCCATACGCAAACTTCCCGCTGCGTCGCACCCTCAGATTCGCAGTTTTGGGCATTGATATCTTGCTCGGCGCAGTCGTTAACCCCAAATAACCAATCACACGTGTTCCGCATTGTTTCGGAATGGCCCATGCAGGGAAATGCCCGTGGGACGAGGAATCGGTAGAGGAAAGTGTAAAGAAGCGAATGATCTGTGCTATGAGACGTGTTAGATGGGTATTTTGACGTTATAACTTAACAAGGCAGCGTACCTCGATGAAAAAATGGACGTCGACCCGCGAGTCTTAGTTCTCCATACACCGTTTTTCTCCGCCTTGCTTCACCTCCGTCAGAGGAGGGTCTTCAGTGGACTCAACGTCGATCTGAGGGGCGATGTGAGAACCGACCCCTTGAGTCGTCATGGAGTCTTTATGCCGGTCAGAAAACGATTGCAAAGCGACATGAACATGACCAGACTTACGAGAGGATAATTGAGCATAACGAGACATAAGGCTGCCAATTGTGAGTCTAGGAACAGATAGACATGTAATCCAGGCGGATGAGCTCTTAGCAAGAGGTCAGAGACAGAGAAAACAGTCGGGCTCCCGGTAGTAGCCCAGCAGTAACCCAGTCCGAAATGCTTCCAAAGATTGCGGGTGAGTTCTGTTGGTCTATATACCGATTTGTTTCGTAGAGGAAGCTTCAGAGATGATCGAACGAGATGATGCAAGCTTGCATGCTTCGGCGTCGTGTGTGACAGCGATCACCCGGTGATGCGGAATTCGGAGCTAAATCTTTCAGTCCAAAACCCATCTTCGTCCACGAAGGCTTTCTATATGCTATGCATCAAGATACTGAATACATCGAACACGACCGATGACGGTGCGCTTGTGGACTCGGGGCGAGTGAACGAGGAGAGAGCGAACTAGGAGCGATTCATATGCTGCGCAAGGGTCGACGTCAGAGTTGAAGGGCCAGCGTATTGGCGTAATACCGTGGACAAGGTTGGTGTTTCCGTTCTCTTCCTTGACGGGAATTTTTGGCTGATTGTAGTGTGTGCAGTTCGCCGATGATATGTTTAGTGGCGACTCGCTGGTAAAGAGGTTGGGAAAGCTCTTGGATTATGGTGGCTACGGTTCAACTCGAGCATCTATACTGATATAATAATGTGCGCTATCTTCTCTTTGTTATCTGAGAGTCCCCGGCTCATCGAAGTTTCGATAGGACACTCGCCAAGTTGCAATAAGTTCGTGACATGTTGTGCTTGCCAGTACCAACGGCGCCCTGCAGGCCGATGCTGGATGGCCGCGATCCGAGTTTTTACGAGAATCCTCGAGGTATGCCGTCCCTCCCCACCTCGCCCTCGCCCTTGTCATTCAATTATTTCTCCTACACAGCGTATCTATAGATTCCGACACCACAGCCATCTCCATCGGCCGTCCGGGCTCATGCGTTCAGTGCGCTGGCAAGGTTGTTGGGATAGATGGTTTAGGCCCAGCGCGTCTTTCATTGCTATAGGTGAAATATCATCACCTTCCTCTCGAATCAGCCGCTCGGAGGATTGGATGCAGACGTCAACCTCAAAAATGCACTGGTACCGTGCAAGGCCAGGAGAAGTGGTTATATCACTCGTTGGCTCATGCTCCTGTACGTCCAACATATTTATATATATATATCTCGTTGTTTGACCGGTTCTCAGGAATTTTTCCCATTTAAGCGTCTCTGACCGACATTCCGTTCGTCTTTGCCTCAGTTGCTAGTATCTGTCATCGAGTTACTTCCTTTCGCGCTAGTAAGTTCAACTCGACGGAGGAGTTCTATCAGCTGTACACTGTACAAAGTGGGTGGGAATAGTTCGAGGAGATAAGGTGTACATCATTGCTCAAGAACGGCTTGCGGCTTGCGGCTTGCTAATATCATCTTTCCGATAGGCATATTCTTCATCTGTACGGAGAGCAAACTCGAGCTCCTGCTGCATCAGCGAAACGAGATATCCATCCGAACGCCTCTGTCGGTGAGTTTTACCCACATGCCTGCTCAAATAAAGAAACACGATCAAGCCCACCCAGGTAGCGTTTGCGCAGCCATCACTGATGCGAAAACTCTCCCCATCACCTCGTCCTGCGTAGCGCATCGACTATGTGCTTTCAAAGTGAAGCAGTCCTCAATCTCGGATGTGGGACGCTTTTTTTCAAACTTCGAGGCTAGGCATTGATGAGTTGGAATCAGGTTATTGGAAATTTGACCTTGGCAATTCGAATGCGGACACTATTGCCGCGTCGTGAACGAGATCGATGAGAGGAGACATCTTATTGCTTAACGAGGCTGCTTTTTTCTGGTATGCATCTGTAGCCTACCTCATATCGTCATCTACCTTCTGACGGGTATTTCGTGTAGATCTGACATTCCTTCAACACGTGATTTGACATACGCTCGTCCTTGCTAAGTACTATACGTAGTATTTGAGTTCGTCGGGGAAGGGTTTCCTACACTGTTGAACTTTACTCAGCGATGATGTTGCAGAATATGGATAAGACTGGGTCGACGGCTTGACGGAAGCCGTTGACTCCAAGATGAGAGATCTAAGTACGAAACATATTTTCTATCCTGCGTTTCCAAAGATGACCTAACAAAAAAATTCGTAGAAGACAATCGGTCAACGTAGATCGCGACTCAACTCCGTCTCTAACTTCAGGTTTAGCTTCATCGCTCTAACTCGAACGTCTGAGCGAAATCTGGGGCATTTTGCATCGTGGGTCCCTAGTCGATCCATTTTCCTAACTGTTTATCGTGCCAACATACTATTCCTCACGAACGCTGCACAAGAGCTCATCTCGCCGTCCCGGCGTCTCTCACGGTAGGTCGATTTGTACCTGTCCGTACAGTGGGCGAAAATAACGGTAACGGCAACAGCCCTTCCTGTACTAGTGAAGCCAAACGTCCACGTCAAAACGACATTTCGGTGAGTAATGCTTATCGTGCGTCTGTGCACCCTACCTGAATACGCAATCGCAGTTCGGGCCCTCTGTTGCTCAGGTGCTGATAGCATCGAATGAAGAAACGAAATTCCAAGCTCAAGCCGCCTCAGCTCCCATTTTTATCAAGGATCTGTGTTGATTTTTAGGTTTGGACACTGACTGACGCACTCAATTCTAGCAATTCGAATGCGGCACTACCGCGCGTCGTATACAAAGAGTACATTCCTATCGTGATATGGATTTAATGGGTTATATGGTATCCCTCCTGAAGTCCAATTCTTCATAACTAGTTATTCTCGCTGAGTCTTGTACTCCTCCCAGCTCTTCACCATTCCGCTCTTTCCTACCGTAGATCTTCCATACTCGACTATCTCGCTATCACTTATACCAGGATTTTCCTTCATGTGGTTCCGGATATTTAATAACCATGCCCGGCGTGCGTTGATATTGAACACTTCGTTCATGTATTCAACTACCACTTCATCGATAATCCTTTGGGGCGGATTTATTTCGCCGTGAAAGCTCTGCCCATCGATGATGACGGGAGGCTCGGGGCCCGGGGCTATGGGGCACATTAGAAGAGGGAGCATGGAGATAAGTTGAGTACGCACGTTTCTTCCATAAGTCCATGTTGTATGCATGGTGTTCCAAAACTCCGCATCCAATCTCCACATGGCGGAAGAATTCACCAGCCATCCAGTCCTCGCCGAAGCTGCATTGATGGTTTTTCTCCAGGTTAGTAAAGTCGATGAGTCGATATTCTTTACCCATAACGACAGTGTTCCTCTCGGCAAAGTCACTGTGATGCATGCCGGCGGCATGCAATGCTGCTAATACATCCAATACTTTTAGGCTGATAGGATGACAAGAATCAGATTTATGCAGTTTTGAGCTCGAAGTCACTTTACCGTTCATCCAGCGATAGGTCCTTGAATTCCCCAACCACCTTCTCGCCGCAATATTCAAGAACAAGGCATCCGATCCTCCTTCTGTTATGTTCCATACATCTTCCTTCATACATCCCGCGGAAATGGGGAACGATCGTGCCCTGTACGTCCTTCAATGCGGTCATGTAGTGGTTTGCCTCTTTTCTAAGGTCTTCAAGAGCTTGTAATCCTAGCGCCAGCTTTAGTACCACACGAGATTGATCATGTTGTAGAGTAGCCGCGTAGACAGTGGAACGATCGTTGTGCTGAAGGAGTGTGTCGGCTGTGGCGCGGATATCACTGGAAGATAATGGTGATTCAAGAATCGGGAATCCGGGTTTGTCGGACGTGCACTCGCAAGGAAGAGAAAGAGGTGACGAGAAAGTAATTTTCAGAGACATTGCGATAAGAGGTAGAGGGTGGAGTCTGTTCTGTGGTGAATGCTCTTCTATCCGAGCGTGATCTATATATATGTACGTGAACAGAACCGGCACGTGATCCGACGATACCCAGCTATTGTTCTTTCTTTTTTTCTTCTTCAGATACGGGGTGCAGTTCTGTGTAACATCTGTTCTAGCTCTTTTGCTTGTTCTTTCTTCCAGACAATAGAAATATTGTGCAGAACTACACCGTAGATCCACCGTATGGCAGCTGCTGATATCGTGTGCGATCCTAAGGACAGGTAGCCATAGCTTTGAGACGCGGACTATTGTTAAATAATACAAATGTTCTATCAAGTGGCTCTCGCACCCACTGTCTATTGTAGTTACTCGCCCACAACTCGCCTATTGCTGTTGTTTTCTAAGGTACTATGATGGTGTAGACACACAGACGCCTGAAGATTTATTCTTCTCTGCGAATCTGTGGCAAAATTGAAGTCATTTGACGTTGTGACTCTGCGTGACTCCGGACCATACACAATAACAGGAGCCACGCAGTGGATCTACGTGTGGACCGTGAGGTCCGAGCCAAACTCTATTGTTTACCTGTTCGCAGTTTGCTACTTAAGTTGCGATTCATCTACTGCTTATTCCCCATAGAATCACATCCAGCATGAGCTCAATGACTTCCTCTCAGTCTCCTAATCAACTCGACCTCGTTAAAATCCTTCAGTCGACTTCTCCCTACCAACCAGTTCCCCGGTCAGAGACCACAGCCATCAGCACTCGCGCACCTTCCACGGCAGAGCTTGGTTATTGGGCAGACCAACAATTGCTTGGTGTCGTTTTCCAAGATGACCTTGCCGAACAATTGGTTACGAATGCAATGTCGGTTGCAAAGAATATCAAGGTCGATCCCACCAATATCGAACACGCAATCTGGCTGGCGCGAATTAATCCCGTCACCACATGCAACTTCACGCCGCCTGTGATCAATAGCGAGATGGATAGCCACGACTGGGTCAAGGAGGGTTTGTTTTACCCAGCTCTTTCAGTTTTACGTCTGTGCCTTGAGGAAGAAGAGGAAGAGGTAGAGGAAGAAAAAGAAAAAGAAAAAGAAGAAGTACGAATCACGCGCGATTCACGAACAGCAATACCGTACCTCGCATCCTCTCCTGTTGTGACAGAAATGCCGATAGCGGACCAGAAATTGTTCAAACGGATACCGGAAGATGGTAATTTCGAGAATGCGGAAGCTGTTCAAACATACGAGTTCAAGACGGATAATGCCATGGATATCAGGAAGTTTACAGATATCTTAACCCCGCGTTTTCGAGAGGGCCCTGTGGCCATTCCATTCACTTGGCCGGATGAAGACTCTACGACCGACAAGCTAACCAGGATAATCATTCAGGTCAGTCACCTACAATAACAGATGGATTCCTCTTCAAGTGGACTAATCAGTTATGCCTCATAGGTGTATAGTCAGATGTTGAAGAACAAGGTCAAACAAAGTATCTTGACATCTTACACATCCACCATATTTTTCTACCTCAACTTGGAGTCAAGAATTCTCCATGTGTCCAGAATCTATGATTTCCAGCAGCACCACACCTTGGCGGCGGTTTTTGCCTGGTTCCTTTCGGCTTTTAACGAGGATCTTCTCGCAGAACTATGTGTTCATACGCCCGATATGACCTGCATCGACGAGTATGAGGAAAGAAGAAACTCACACAAGAAAAACCGTTACATACCTGGTCATGTTGGAGCAGAGATCCAGTGAGTTATGACCATTTTCATCAACATTAAACACTTCAACTAACCAGCGTATCTTTCCCTATAAAGGTTTTGTGACAAGTTTTTAGATGAGGTCGAAAAGGGTCGCCCCCAAGACCCACTCCCGGGGATCCCCAAGACGCGTGCATTAGCCGATTCTCAGATAAGGTATGACGAACGTCAGAAGAGGGAACAAGCGAAGAAGGCCCTTGCAAAAAAGGCCCTTGCGAAGGAGGCCCTTGCAAAGAAAACCCTTGCAAAAAACGCCAGTTCTGCTGACATAAACATAACTCCCCGCAAGACGCGGTCGAGGTCGAGGGTACAAACCGAAGTCGACACCAGCGACCAAGCTACGCCCCGTGCCTCCACTAGTCAGCAGCCTATGCATTCGGCGCCCGAGGCGGTCGCCAAGGACAACCGTAGGCTTAATGCTGCGTTTCAAAGCGCCAAAGATAAGAAGGATGGAGGTCGAGGGAGGAAATAAAGCGTATTCAGAATTGCAGCACGTAGCACTATCCCAAGCAATCTCAGCCATTTGATCGTTAGAACTGCTCCCAGACTTGAATGTGAACATGCATTGTGCCTAATTGTGTAAATGATGACAGGCATCTTCCGGAATATAGCGGATGAACGCGGTCGGGACCTAAGACTGTATCGGAAGAATGAAGGTAGTGCATGAAATTAATTTTATACAAACGTTTTCGAATCGAGTAGTTCCCGCTTTCAGTGCTGAAACGTGCAGAGGATTCAAGCCGCCATTATTCACTTCTAGTTTATACATACGTGAGGGAAGAAGCGCGACACACATACATTCTAGCGCAGTGAACCGGATCTGGACGGGACACGCTAGTAGGGTTCTTGCTCCCACATAGGGACCCCACCGACGGAAACCTAGAATCTCTGAGAAGGGCTAGTTAGATAGGCTAGCAGCAGTCACTAGGATATTGTATCGTCGCACTTTTTGAAGGGCTGAAGGTTTCGGGGGATAAATCAGCTTTCGAATCGTAGCGGAAGTGAGTAAGCGCACACCACATTGTTTTACTCCCGCCGAATGTGGTAAAGTGTTCGACTTGTCGACTTGCTAAATAACGGCAGGATGATGGCGACGTAATGCGACAGTGCAAGCCTAAGCGCTCAGGCTGTGCGGAGAGGTCTGCCATTGAAGCTTACCGTTCAGGGAGTCTCGAAACATTCACACCGGTCTCGTGTCTTCGGTAATTGCAAGCATCTAAGTGAAGTAGGTAGCGGTGGGAGTCATATGAGCGCTTACATACCTTCAACTCGCCTTTCTATTCTGCCTCTATTTGTCAACCGCTGCCGAAACAAAATTGAGTGTTCACCTAGCTCGGTCTGAATCCTATTACACGAGTTGGCTTGATCCCGTAAATTGACCTTCTTATGGTGGGTCCGTGTGTTTGAAATCAATTTGAAATCACTCTACCGTTCATCGAGCAATACGTCCTTAAATTTCCCAATAACCTGCTCGCTCGCAGTGCTGACATCGCGCTAGATTATTTGTGTTAGAGAGTATCCGTGTATACTGTGGAATGCGCATTATGATAGAGGAGTCCGTGAAAATAACGCGTTGGGAATCCGTGATGGAATGTATGTATACTTGCAAGGAAGAGAAAAAGGCGCGTGCCTGAGGCTTACGTCAGTTTTTTCAACTTCCGACTCGGAACAACAATACCCGTGCTCCGGCCCTTTGCATCGAGTTCTGACCTTCGTGCTAGCACGCTCAGCTCAAGGAGAGGCCTATCACCCCAGCCGTACAAACCTAGCTAGTGAGAATATGGGAATACTGCTTCATACTAATTCGAGAAAAAAGCTACACCTCTTCGCTCAGCCTCAACGACGGCTTGCGGCTTGCTAATTTGTATTTATCACAACCTTCCTTCTAATATCTTGGCTTACTTTTTATATTCTTCGTCCAGAAACCAAACTCGAGAATGCTATACCAATTAAACCAGATATCCAGCCAGACGCCTTCGTCGATGAGTTATACCTACATGTTTACTTCAACGATTTCAAGGTCTAGCCGCCTCAGGTTCCGTTTTTGAAGTCATCACTGACACAATACTTTCCCCATGACCTCGTTATGCGTGGTGCATAGACTGTTATTTCGAGGTTTAACATCTACCCCTTGCAAGTAAGTAGTCCCCAAACTCGGACATGCGGCATTTTCTTCTTCGAGATTAGGAACTGATGTGTTAGAATAAGATGATCGCAACCGAACCTTCGTACTTCAAATGCAGGGACTACTTTTTTCTCACGTGTGAGCGCGACTGGTAGAAGGGTAGATGTCATTGCTTGTTACCGGCCCAACTGCAACGAACGAGACGTATCGGCAGGAAAGGACCGGAACGAGCACACGGTGGATAAAGAGCAATTGGTATTTTTTGTGGGGAAGTAGAACATGTGCGACCGAGTGGCTTCTGCGGTGCGAATTCGTACTTTCATCCTTGTTTATACGTTACTTATGTTGTTCGTAATTTATTTAGAACACTTTCCCCTGAGCATGTGCAGTTCTTCGTTGGGCTTAACGATGCTGCTTTTCCTGGTAAATATGCTGTATCCCAACTTGTCCTGTGATCTACCTTCTGACCCGTACTTTGTATAGATCGACGCTACTTCAAATAGAGTTACGCTCGTCGTTAGTAAGATACATTGTTTGAGGTTGTCGGGGAGGGGCTTCCCTATATCATTTGATTTGATCCAGTCATGATGTTGCGGAATTATGGATAAGATTGCGTGGAGTGTTTTACGGAAGCCGTCAACTTCAATGTATGGTCAGCGGAAATGAAAATATGAATCGAAGTGCGTGACATATTTTCTGTCCTGCGAGTATTAGCTGAGCGGCCATTCTCAAACATCCTCCAAAAGCTATTGAAGACCATCGGTCAACGATCATTGCGATTCAACTGCTCAATCTTGACCTCTTCAGGCTTCATCGCCGTCACTTAAACGCCTGAGAGAAATCGGGAAGGTTGTTGCACAGCGGGTACCACGGGTAGATACATTTTCTTTATAATAATTTTTACGGTACTAACAAGATACAGAGCTTTTTGGTAAGACACCGCACAAGAGCTCATCTCGCCATTCCTAGCGTCCATAACGGTACTTCTCAGACGGTAACAGCCCTAGTTGTACCAGCGAAGCCGAGCATCCACATGTGAAAAATCAGGCACAGTTCGTTTTTCAATCCCCCTATAGCATATTTTGTCTCTTATCTGTCCATTAGACCTCTCCTCAATACGTTGCATGACACTCTCCTGGAGCCCTACGCGCCTGCCGCACACGCTTTACCAATCTCCCGGTCTTTAAATGACTCCCCGGCGCTATTTCGATTATTTTTCAGCGCATCAATGCTAATGAATCCTGATGTCATTATCGGCAGAGGACGACATCAGGCGTGCGCCTCCAGATATTTTCGCAAATATTTCAGAATACATTTTTCTATCCAAGTGAGTGATGTGTCGTGTTGGTTTATCTCAGCAGTTGAAATCTCACTAGGATACCTAAATCAATGACCCCGAGACGGAGAGCAATCGCACGCTGCTCGTTTGACCTTTTCAGGGAGACTTCGCCTTTTGTGTATCTAGGTGAGTCCTGCATCGTTTCCGTTCATTCAGGGCTGTTTTCTATCCTCCAAGCATTATCTGAGCGTGCGTTCTTAAAGACTTCGCAGAAGCCTTGAAGACAATTGGTCAACGGTCATCAAGATTCACCGATTTTTACCTGTTTAGGCTTCGTCGCTGTCAATTGAACGTCTGAGCGAAACCTGGGACGTTATTGCACTGTGGGTACCATGGTCGATTAATTTCCTGCTGTTCACGGTGCCAACATAGGAAACACTTCCCGTTCTTCGCGAACGCTGCACAAGAGCTCGCCTCGCCGTTGCCGGCGTCTCTCCCGGTGCACCGATTCTTACCCGTCCATATATGGGAACGAATAAACACCATTTTTGGTGAGTAATACCTATTATGCATGTCTACACACCCCTACCTGAACACGCAATCGCGGCCCCTGTCACTCAGGTGCTTATGCCAAACGATAGCCTTGGATGAAGGAAACAAGATCCCGAGCTCAAGCCGCCCCAGGTCGCGTCTACCAAGCATTAGTGTTGAATTTTAGGTTAGGCACTGACGCGACGCAGTCAGGTCTAACTTTGCAATTCGAATGCGAAACGGCCGCGCCGTCGTGTACAATATGAGTAATTCCTAGCGTGATATGAACTTGGTAGGTATATGGTATCGCTCCTGAAGAGTCCAATTCTTCATAACTGCATATCCACGTTTTATTCTTGCTGAGCCTTGTACTCCTCCCAGCTCCTTACCATTCCACTTTCGTCTTCTTTGACTCTTCCATATTTGACGATCTCGCTATCAGGAATATCCGGATTTTTGTCCATGTAGTTCCGCACGTCCAATAACCATGCCCGGCGTGCGTTGATATTGAACACCTTGTTCATGTATTCAACTACCAGTTCGTTGATAATCCTTTGGGGAGGATATATTTCGCCGTGATACCTCCGCCCACCGATGATGACGGGAGGCTTGGGGTCCAAGCCTATGGGGCATATTAGAAGAGGAGCATTGAGATATATATGTTAAGTACACACGTTTTTGCCATATGTCCATGGAGTATCCGTGGTGTTCCAATACTCCGCACCCAAGCACAACATGGTGCAATGGTTGACCCGTCATCCAGTCCTTGTAGGACTCGAAGTTGCACCTATGGTTCTTCTCCAGGTAAGTAAAGTCGATGAGCGTATATTTTTTGTCCTTTAGGACAGTGTTCCTCTCAGAAAAGTCACAGTGATGCATGCCTGCAGCATGTAATGCCGCTAATACGTCCAATATCTTGAGGCTGATAGAGATCAGATCTATGCGTTCATTGGTTTTCAAATCACTTTACCGTTCATCCAGCGGTAGGTCCTTGAATTCCTTAGTAACTGTCTCGCCACAATACTCGAGAACAAGGCATCCGATCTTCCGTCTGTTGTGTTCCATACATCTTCCTTCATACATGCCGTAGAAACGGGGAACGATCGTGCCTTGTACGTCCTTCAAAGCGGTCATGTAGTAATTTGCCTCGTTCCTAAGGTCTTCCAGAGCTACCAAATTTAGCGCCAGCTTTAGTACCACCCGAGATTGATCGTGTTGTAGAGTAGCCGCGTAGACAGTGGAATGGTCGTTGTGATGAAGGAGTGTGTCGGCCGTGACGTGAATATCGCCAGAAGATAATGATGATACAAGGGTCGTCGGGAATCCGGGACTGTCAGACGTACACTTGCAAGGGAGAGTAATACTAATACTAAGAGGCGACGAGAATGTGATTTGCAGCGTCATTGAAACAAGGGAGCCTGCAGGCGTGTTCTATACTTAGATATCGAGAGTCTGGTTGCCCCGGGCCGGCCGTCGTGAAAAACGTCACTGAAGTGTCACGCTTCGCGCTCAAAGAAAGAAACACAAACTTAGGCCCCCCTCAGGCAGCCATCACCGATGCGGAAACTTACCCCATCACGTCCTGCGTAGCGCGTCAGCCGTGTGCCTTCGAAGTACAGCATCGAGCCCTTACCGTTCGCTGGCATCTTGAGCCAATTGAAGCTAGGATGTGTGGCTTTTTGCTTTCTTTTTCTCAACGTCGAGGCTAGGCGCTGTAACGGGACCTTGGAATTTCGAATGCGGGCACTAGGGTTAGTGGGATAGATATGCTATCGCTCAATGAGGCTGTTTTTTCGAGTATGCATTTTTAGCTTATTTCATACCGTGACCTACCTTCTGACGGGTATTTCATGTAGATCTGACGCTCTTTCAATATGTACCTTCGCATACGCTCGTTCTTGATACGCTGTATGTTTGAATTCGTCGGGGAGGGGGCTTTCCCAGAATCGTCTAGGTCGACGGTTTAGCGGAAGCCGTTGACTTCCAGATGGGAGATTTTAAGTACGAGACATTTTTTCTAACCTATAAGGATTGGCTGAGCGTGCGTTCCCAAGAATGACTGAATAGAAAAATTCATGGAAGACAATCGGTCAACGTAGATCGCGACTCAATTCTAATTCCAACCTCTGCAGATCTGGGACGTCGTTGAACTGTGTGTATCACGGTCGATCCATTTGCCTACCATAGAATGTTTATCGTGCCAACGTAGGAAAGCTTACTGGTCTTCAAGAACCCTGTGCAAGGGCTCGTCTCGTCGTTCCTGGCGTCGTTCACGGCAGGTCGAACTGTACCTGTCCACATGTAGGGCGAACATACTGATACTTCTCAGACGCCGGCTCACCAGAGAAGCCACCACCGTAGGGAGTAATAATCAATGTCTGTCTAGTCACGCAATCGTAGCCCCTGTCCCTCAGGTGCGTCTGCAAATCATCGCATCCAACGAAGTATAAAAATTCTGAGCTCAAGCCCACATTGGCGGGACTCAACTCTAGCAATTTGGATATTGTACTACTGCGCGCCGTGCACAATATGATAACTATATCTAGCGACATGTGGTTGATGAATATATGGTATCATTCCTGAAGTTATAACTATGTATGCGCTTCAGACTCCTACTTAGCCAGGTTTCCGAACTCCTCACTTTCGGCTTCTTCAGATCTTCCGTACTCAACTATCTTGCTATCAGGCATACCAGGGTTTTCGTCCATGTACTTCCGAACATTCAGTAACCAGGGGAGGCGTTCCTCGGTATCGAACACCTCGTTCATGTATCGAACTACCAGTTCGTCAATGATCCTTTGGGGCGGCAGGCTATACCGTCACTTTGATGTATCAACTAGATGTAACGAGAGCAAAGCCTTCATACATTGTCAACTGTTGTTCA
>JABCKH010007713.1:0-41595 GCA_018851285.1 Lyophyllum semitale | reverse complement strand
AACGTCATATTTTGATGGTGTTCCTGATTACGTGAGCAGGTCCAAACTTCCGGCCAGACCTCAAAACTTCCGGGCCTTGCCGTTGAGACTTCCCCGGCACCCTTGATTCAAGTTCCGGTGATTTATCTATTTATTTTACAATTTGAACGTCATAATGGGCACCTAACGTAGGGTTTATTTGAGATCACCGAGGTCCCCGATGAACATAATTGCCAGCCGCTCAACAGCGTCGTTTGAGCCCGGTTTTGTTTATTTGGATAGAAAATGGTTATGTTTGTTCTGATTAGATAAGATAAATTTCTAATTATAAAACATGTCCTGGGCAGTCTGATTTGTGAAATCGACGCTGTTCGAGCGGCTGGTTTTAGGAGCCTGCGCTCAGAGTAACTACTTACAAGCGTCCCTAAGTAAGCGTAAAAGTCCGGAATTCCGGGATCCGCCGTGATCGACTCCAGTCCATGTTACCCTTGGGGCCTTGATTTAACTTTTTCGTCTATTACACTAGTCAACTGTAGCATTCGACTATCTCATCTCATAGACGTTACAAGAAACCGCTAAACCTCCTCGGCTTGAGAGTGTTCCTCCACCCCGACAACCCTCCTGTTTATTCTAGTCAAGGAGGACCGCAAAGCCTTCAGTCATCCTCAAGCCCATTCAATCAGCCCTGCCATAGCACTACATATCTCCGACGATCCAAGACATTGACCCTCGTGTATTTTGTCCTTGATTTTGTCACTGAAGTCTGATGGGCCGCAGTCAACAAAACTTATCTCAACACAACAGTCATCGATTTGCGCTGGGTGGGGATACATACTTACATTGGGTCATCTTCGATTCGAAGCTAATGGAAGAACCGATTCAGGTGCCTCTCGGACCCTGGATTTCAGGCTACTCGTGGTGTTGGATGGACCGGCTGTTGACGTTACAATTTTTTCCAGCTCTTGCTCCCGGCCCACCCTTAATGGTTTGATCCTTGGAGGCTTGGACTAGTCTTCGAATTACTTACACCGGGAGCTTGGCCGGGTCAGCCGGATTTCTCATTTACGAGACGGCGTAGGTAAGTCAACCTTTCTGTCAAGATCAACTGCATTCAATAATCACCAACTCATCAAACGTCCTGGTTCTTCAGGGCTGTTGTCTGTCTCTTTTTGTACACACCGGCCGTTTTATGATCTCTTGACACCGATTCAAAGCCAGCATATAAAGCTCCCTATGTAATGCTAGGCCAAGCCATTTGTACGCCGCCTTGCGAACCCCCGTAGACCACCTTTGATACCATGGGGAACTTACAGGATGAGACACTCTCCTACCCGGACTCAGATATCAAGGCCGTCTCTAAAGATCATTCGATGGACTCCGTCAAACTCGAGGCAGCCGACAACTCTGGGCACGATGCGGCGTTCGAGAGAAAGACTATGTATGACGATCTTCTGGCTCCGCTCAATTACCATACCTTACAGCACCCCTCAGGCGATTTGTCGATTGGCGCGTTCTGCCACTCTTGGCACTCCTGTACTCATTTGCCCTCATCGACAGAATCAATCTCGGCGCAGCCTATACAGCGGGAATGGGCGCCGATTTGGTCAGCACATTACCTTCTCGAATATGCTTGTATTCTAATGTGTAATCGGTAGCGATTGACTCAGGGCGCTCGTTACAGCATTGCAACTTGCTTATATTTCGTTCCATACATTCTACTGTTAGCAGCTTCTTACTCTAATGCTTTGACCAAGCTGAACGTCCTGACAGGCAGCTTCCCGGAAACCTTGTACTTCGGAAATTTGGCGTACGCAACTGGCTCACGTTTTCCGTTGTAGCATGGGGGGCAGTCCAATTGGGAATGGGATTTGTGCCAACGTGGGGCTATCTGACCGTCACCCGTATCCTTCTCGGTGCCCTCGAGGTACGGAAGCCCTGCTGATTGTCCTTCGTGGCAGTACCTGACTTCTATTGTAGGCGTCCTTCTTCCCGGCCATGGTGTATATTATCTCGACCTGGTAAGCGTAGAACCTTCTACGAAGGCATCAAACGCTAATCTAGCTTTTAGGTACAAGCGCCATGAAGTGCAGAAGCGGTTTGTACCTCATCGTCTTGACTTAGTTCCGGGTTTTGACGAAGTGACAGGCTGGCTATCTTTTATCTGTTGTCCATCACAATGGGTGGCATAAGTCCCCTCCTCGCATACGTCTTCAGTTTGCTTGATGGTAGACGGGGAATTCGGGGATGGGCGTGGATTTTTGTAAGTACCAGTTTTGATCATGCGACTCAAATTTCCACTAAGCATGTTTGGACTAGATTATCGAGGGCACAATAACTCTTTTCCTTGGGATTATATCCTGGTCCTACATCCCGGACTTCCCTGATCAAAACAAGTTCTTGACTCCGGAGCAGACCGCTCTTGTCTTGAAGCGTATCGAGCAAGATCGGGGTGATTCGATACCGGATAAACTTACTGCGAGGAAAGTATTCAAACACCTATGTGATTGGACGCTCTGGTCGTACGGTTGGTCTTTGATATTGAAGAGCCCTTTCAATTGCTAATATTTGGGACAGGGATCATGTTCATGTGTGCCACATTACCTGCGTGTGAGCGCCCAGTTTTTGTCCACCCAAATCAGTTCTGACTGGAGCTGTTTTCAGACGCTCAGGCATATTTTATTTCCATTATCCTTCGGGGATTGGGTTGGTCAAAAACCAATGCGTTGCTTCTTGTGAGTGCAACAACTCTTGTACCTTAGTTATAACTGACTATTAACTATAGAGTGCTCCCCCTTACTTGCCATCTGTACGTCGTAGCCAGTATTGGTTATACTGTGCCTCACCTTTAGGTGTTAGATCGTCACCACGTTGTTCTTTTCCTGGCTGTCCGACAAGACAAAGCATCGGGGCGGCTTCATCGTTATTCAAGGCCTTATCTGCGTTGTTGGTCTGATACTTACAGCCTTCGCAACGAACGGCAACGTTAGATATTTCGGTAGGCACCATTTATATCTCTTACTTTCGGCTATTTACTCTTCCTAGGAATCTTCCTCACCAATGCTGGAAACTCAGGAACTATTCCTGGGATCTTAGCTTATGTGAGTCTTCTCCCGCTGTCCAGTGCCGTATGCAATGCTTAATTTATACCCCTCAGGCTTCGAACAACGTGGTATCACACAGCAAAAGGTTAGACTCTTGTCTACATCTTCGACACGTGAACTAAACTGCCGTTATCCAAAGATCAGTGCAAACTGCCCTGACAGTCTCGCTTGGAGGTGTTGGCGGCATCATCGCCAGCACGACGTTCCGCGCACAAGATGCACCTCGCTATCTACCTGGCCTCGGCGTCACCATCGGGGCACAGGGACTTCTCATCCTCCTTGTCGGAATAACACACCTCCATTTCAGACGCCTAAACAGCCTTTCTCGGCGAAACAAGCTGAAAAGGCCATTGGAGGGCCAACCCGGATTTTTCTACACCCTTTAAATCTAACATGCATACTATCTACCATAGAGCCATGGCTGAAAATAAACCAGCTTCTGCTGTCATTCACAATCATGACGCTCCCTTGGAAGCAGAGAAGCCCTAGCAATCATGAACGAAGCATGAAACGCGGCAACTCTTGTACCTCGAGGGCACTTGCAAGATACCCGGTCGGAAGCTGTCCTGAAATTCAAACCTATAATGATGGTAGGTCGGTTTCTAACCTTAAGATGGATTCTTTTGCGCAATAGTGGGATATGGCTTCGATCATCCAACTTTGACCAGTTCTTCCCAATGATGATCTGCCCACCCTGTCTGTGCAATGTTACATATATATGCAGGAAGTATCAGCCTGAGGCTGCTTATGACTCTTCTTATTGCAACTTGCCAGCGAAAATTCTGGTCTGTAATTTTTCTTCCCCATCCTTGAGTGTCAATAAGTATGATACTCAGGTTGCGCAAGATCCCTGGGCCGAGTTTCCAGAAAACGTCCTGATTTCTGACGTTGTGATCAAAGTCCGCCCACTGCATGGTATCATGTATCTCGTTCCTAGGCCGTCACCTGGCCGTAACGTACCTAACCTTACATGCAGCTGCTCGGCATCATAAGGCGAGTCTGACATTCAGCATTATGTACTTACATGGTCATTGTCAATCTGCAAAGATTTCGGCAACGTACCCAAATACCGCATTGCTCGGATACGAAATATTCGCGACCTATGAACTTGGACCATGCTACATACAACTTGAAAGCGTGTTCCGCCTTGTCCGCCTGCTCAAATTGGAACATTGGAGCACATTTGCAACTGGTAGGTGCTCGACACTCGTGCGAAGGAAGCAGGGTTTGCTGACGAACCTTTGAATTTGAGGGGTCGGGGCCCGAGGCGCTTGAATATGCCGGTACGTCGTCTGCGGTCTGAAAACCAAATGCTATCAAAGTCATAGGGACTTCAAAAGATATACGTATTTCATAAAGCGACCGCAGTAACCGTTACGTGCAGCAACAACTAGCTCCCCACAGTCGCGGTCATCGCCATTGGCAGCCGCAGGGCTGGCTCCTTGGCTCCATTAACAGAATAGTCTGCTACGGTGGCGCTTCCGCTTTGTGATAAACGATGAACATAGCCCGAGACGAACGGGCTGGTAGTACTCCAGGTGCGACTTGAAGTGACGCTAATATCGGATATCCGTTGTGACCGTCGCAGGCGTTATCCATCGCCGGCGATACTAATTCTACCGGAGACCGTCGTACAGAGCGCCGGTGTGTGAAAGGAAGGGAAGGACTCAGTTCGAACAGATTTATAGACCAGATGCCGAGTGAAGTCGCATACATACTGTCGTGGTGGGATCACCATGCATCTGTGTACCTACTCAGCTTCGAAGGCGGGGTGGGCGAGTCCGACTCACTCTGAGCGGTCGCAAATGCTGTATTTACCGCCTATCATCACTTACCGTCCACGCCTATCACCGAAGCCATAGTTGCGTCCCATAGATGTTATTCATACGTAACGCATCGTGATGGAAGGCGTTTTTCGACATAAGTTGCAGAATCACTGAATGGGATTGATTAGATACCGTGAGGCTGGATTTACATCCAAAATTCGAGTGCACACCTCCATTGAGATGCTTTGAGTTGCACACACCTCTCTATCACTATCAAAGAATGAATGAGCATCAGCCGCATCAGCCACCCCCAACCACCGTATCGGCGAAATATCAACATCTCGTCATCACGACTGACACAGAAAATCTTATAGATGACATGCGTTTCAGATGTTTCTGTGTCTTCATGTCGAAAGAAGTACGAGGATTTGAAAGTTGCTGGATTAGAATGAAGATTCCGGGGGCCGGCGGGCGGGGCGAGGGCCGCAGATGAGTCCCAGGCCTCAACGTTGCCATGTTGGATAAGCCTGATTTCCAAGTTCCAAGTATCCGCGCGGGTGCTGACCTGTGCCGACAATGCTGCAATCAACATATGTAAAGCGTACGATTTCTGAACCATGTAATAAGTCTTTGAGGTGCGGACATAGGCCCGAAACATGTTGATACTAGGTAGAACAAGCTTTGGGTTCGGAGCATCTAGCCATTCGCAGTGAACTACAGTGAACATGGATGTCGAAAACTAGAGGATGATCATCCGAGGAAGCTCAGAAGCGTTCTATGGGGTATGGAACTTGAAGCGCAAGGAGGTACAATGTGAAAGAGACTCCAAATCAAGCTATACACTCGTTTCATCCACGATGTAGATAACGGCGACTCGGGCCTTGGGGCGCTGCGTTGAGCTTTAGCTTGAGTGGAGGATCCGAAGTGCACGGGATGTCTGCTATATCTGGCAAAAGTCTGGAGGGCATCGACCACACATGCCCAAAGACGTAGCTCGTGCATCCAACCGTAGCTCGTGCATCCAACCCAAGAGGTAGTCAAGTACATGTGTTTCCATTGAGTCCGAACAGGGTTTTTTTGGTTAGCTGCGTGCCCACACATGTGAAGTCTCTGAAGACAGCAGAGAATGGATTAGCAGCAATGACAAACGAGCTCCTGGCATAGGATGATGCTGCACGGGGACGGTGAGGCTGTTGTTACTATTAGTGATCTTGGTGACCCTGTCGACGCCGAGTGTTTTGAAACGTGGGATTGTGAGCAGTGGTGTCACAGGGATAGCGAGACGAAAGAAAATGAGAATGGGATTATTGGGCCTGTAGTTACTACGATTGTCCAGTGGCCCGCGCTGGAATGCAGAATTCTGAGACGCTGACGGGGAAAACTCGGTGTCGAGGAGGAGGTCGTTAAATGAATCGTCATTACTTGAACTGTGGCCAAGTTTAGTGGACTGTTCAGAGTTTTACGTGCAGCTGACACGAGGTATGTGTAAGAATCTGAGTGCTGTGACCGTAGTTGAACGGACAGTGGCTGGACGAAAATAAGACAATGAGGACACGCGCTCAGGTGCAAATGAAGTAGGAAGGAACTTGTAAGTGCAGACTACGCCATGTGGCGGGATGCAGTGAATGTATAGTTCACGAGGTGTTCCCGAGTGGTAGCCTCGTGATGTGGGGTACGATGTGGGGCCGGCAAGGAAGCAAAAATGACTACATTCCGAGGATTGGCCATGGACGGCTCTACGTCGATGATTGCTTGATCGAAAATAGAGGTTTGGCTGAGATTCTGAGGTGTCGAGGCCGAATGGAGAGTGAAAGGCGTATTTCCGTAGTCGGACGGTTTTCGGCAAGAACAGGGAAAGCAATGGGTACATGGCGGCGTCGAGACTGCTACGGACGATGCACTATCTATATACCGCAGCTACAGTGATAACTGTATATTTTTGCGTATGTTGGATAGCAACAAAAATGTTGGAGATCAGACTCGGCAGACAAATTGAGTAACGGGCTTAAGATGGATATAAATCCGGGCAGGCCTGTACATAAAAAAAGTTGATCATTCTGCGCCCAACCCCGACTTTTTTCATCTCCCAATGAATCCGAACAAACCCTCTGCGCTTGCCATGTCTCAAATTGTCTGCTCCGACGCCCCTCTGCTCTCCCCTCTCGCTGAAGCTGCTCCCTGGGACGCCATCTACTCGCCTGTCCCCGACGCCTTCGCCCACTACTTTATCCCACCATCCCCCTCCAGCTCCGCCTCCAACTCCCCCGTTTCCACCTCCGGGATGCTCAAGATGCGCATGAGCCCAGACTCTCCTTCAGACACTGACCAACAGCTGTGTCTCCCCACACACCAGGTCTTCGACTTTCCTGAACAATTTGCTCCCGCGCCGACGTCTGCGCACAACCAGCAGGAGCGCCTGTCCATATCTATCAACCCCTCTGCTGTAGCTGCTTCCTTCGCCGCAAAACGTTCAGCAAGCCCTACTCCGAGCATCACCAAGAAACCCCGTGCCTCCGGGGAACGTATCAGCAGCAAGGATTTCGTTCCACCCGATGTGTCCGGCCTCAGCAAGCGTGAAGCCCGTCTTGTGAAAAACCGTGCTGCAGCCTTCCTCAGCAGGCAGCGGAAACGTGAAGAGTTCGAATGCATGGAAGTGTACGTCATTCTATTACGCCGCTTGACAGCTAACACGAACGCTGACATGCTCTTCCATTACGCAGACGCGTCGCAGAGTTGGAGCAGGAGAATGCACGCCTCTTGGCACTTACCCTAAACGGTACTAGTGCACACTCTGGTGCCTCTAAGGACAGCGAGCTTGTTTCTGAGATTGAAAGGCTTAAAGCACAGCTCGAGGCTGCAAAGGAGCGCGAGCGACAACTCAGCGCAGAATTGGTCTCGAAATCTCATGCTGCTGTTGCCTCGAACCCTCCGCGCATCAAAGTGGAGGAAGCTGCGGATCTGCAGTTGCTCATGTCCCCACCTCCACCTCCTCGCTCTGCACCCTCTCCGCACAAGTCCGGCGCAAGTCTGGGTCTTATGGTACGGTCCTTTCCCTCAGTTTCAGATCTTTACTGAATGATGCGCAAGCAGGTTCTTCTTTGTGCTCTCCCCACGCTTCTTTCTATGCCCATGAACGCAGCGATACCCAAGAGCTTTGCTCTCCCCAATGCTCCCCTCCCTGCCGCTCCTACCGCCTTCGATTTCAACTCCTTCGTTCCGAATGATTATGACTGGTTACGGACCAGCGGTAACACCATGATGGACCTCGACGATTTTGACATGAGCTCTGCTCTGTCCTCAGCCTCTGCCTCTCGTAAACTCGAATTTTCCACTTCTGGCACATCTCTGGATGCAGACAACGGCCTCGGTGGACTGGACATCTCGTTCGACACTCTCCCGGCCGACAACGGCAAGATTCGCGTTAGGATACACCCCTCATCCTCTGCTTCCTCTCGCGCCGCTTCTCCTGGTCTTGCCTCGCTCCCCGACTCTAAGCCCGACATCTCTTCGTGGAACGTGGAACCCGAACCTACCCTGGAAGCCTCATTCTCGCCTCAATCCTTCTCATCGTCATCCACTCTGTCCACACTATCATCCTCGTCGCTAGCCTCCATATCATCCTCGTCATCGTCATATCTCTCTCCACCATCACCAGGCGGAGATCCTTTCCTCGGCGTCGGCGCTCCCAGCGACTATACAATGCCGTACTCGAACGAGGTATCGGATATGTTCGGGCAGATGGACGGTTCGTCTAGCGCAAGCGACTTTGGACAGGACGTGGGATACGGTTCCGAGTACTCTGTTGGCGACAATGGCGCGAAACGGCGCGTGCGGATAGCGCTGAAGAGCTTACCAGCTGCTGGAGGCGAGGGCGGAGAATGGGAGGTCCAAATTTGCTGAACGAGCCCCCCATCTACCGTGTTTTCAGCTGCATTCTTTTATATCCTTTCCTTTGCTTCGTGCGTCTTTTCTATGATTATGTGGTTCTGACCAGCATAAAATTTATGTTTACATATTCATAACCCTTTTCATCATTCCTTCCTCCCGCTGTTCTCCCAGTCCATAATCCCCCTTCACCTTTTCGTCTCTTCCCGACTCCTGTATTACAACCACTCGGACGCAGAGCTACCCTATACCTCCACCCAAAAGTAGCATACCCTCTTTCCCGACCACTGACGGCTTATACCCTTATACATTCATCCCCGCCCCATTACCCCCGCCGTGCTTTGGTTTCTCGGATTCCTGCTACTCTGTCTGTATTCACTACTAAGTATATGCTGTCCAGCTCGTCGTTCTTCTTATCGTAAATCACCTAGTACTCGCTGTGTCCATTTTCCCCCATCGTTCCATAATTCTATCTATTAACGAGGGTCCGGAGGGAATAAGCTCTGCTTTCCATCGATTCATGAATGCTATTACTTCAACGACTGACATAACATGTGAGCCTACTTCAATTCAAGCTTTTTTCAGTCGCTACATAAGCTTGTGCTTTAAAGCGGAAGTAAATTAGAAACCGTAATTTCGTGAGATCAAACCGCCGAAACCGCCGAAGCGCTCCGAAACCGCAGCATGCATGAATTGTGATGACCACGCCAGAATACACGCCTCCAGTCTTTGTCCAATCATCCTGCCAGGCGGCGCGTGGATTTAGCCTCAGCTGTACATACATACGCGTCCGGAGAGACGAAGGTGTCATTCGAAGTGCTGACTCGGTGGACCTGACGAACGAAACCCCATACGTGCACACAGATTGCGTACCGGGAGGAGCAACGTGGTCAGTCTACTTTTAGATATCGGGATATTATTTGCGGGTGGCCCCTGTGTACAAAAATGAGATCTTGAGAGGACCTGGTCGATCATGGGTAGCTTGGTATGTGGTAACAGAGCTCTCAGCAGCGTTACAGTCATGTATAACTACGCCTTAAGCTTGCGATGTCGGGCCCAGAGCAGCGATGGGACCTTGCTTGTGAGGCTGTGGGTAAATTTCAACTGCTTGATTAACTCCAGAGGGGTGATCTCTTCAAATTTCGCGTGTGTGTTTTCAAATCGGTGCGCCCGCGATTGAAATTTGATCTTCCCTTACGAATACCCACCTATACCCACTGGCGATAACGGTCTTGAAGCTGGAGCACGCGGCGACCTTGGAACTTACACCCCAGTAGCACATAGGTCGTAGATAGGGAGGAATGCCGCCCTGATACCCAGGTAATATTTACGTTACTACTGGCAGCCAATTGAAGCCTGAACGTTGTTGATTCGGAAGCCGTCGCGGCCTCGGCCGCGGGAACGCGGAACCGCAAGCCGACCTTCGTGGCTCAAAACTCCGAGCTTACACACAGCCACTGCTGGTATTCTCTTTCAGCGATGCTGGGCCGTCGATTAGTAGGCCATAAGCCTCCATAAGCGCGTGGACTTTCGGCGGATCCTTCATGGTAATCGAGCGAACGTGCATCAGCGGTAGTCACTTGATGAGAACGCCCAGATGCGTAGTGTTTTTCCATTCATCGGCATCATGCGTTCGAGGAGGTTCCATGTGGCCCGGAACCAGCATTTCCATTTTGTCCGGAGCCCAACATATAATAAGCCCAGGATTGTGGGCAGGGCCCTCGAGAGCCCTCTATGACTTCCCCGAACGGCCTTGTCTGTTTCACCAATTGCTTGCTGCCCCAGGAGGACGGCAGTCTTGTTGAACAAGATGTGTGGTTTGACGAACAACGCGGAACTATTCTCGATGCACAGGTGCGTTATCCTCCGACTGCTATCCAACAGGGAACCTAACTTTGCCGCTTTCAGAGGACCTTCTTTTTGAGGCGAGAAAGACCTGGTAGAATAGTCGATTTGAATGGAAATATTCTGAGGCAAGCGGTCTTCTCGATGTTTCATTTATTTACGAAAGCATGGCTGGAACGCAACCATTCTCTTATCTGAAAGTGCTCGAACCTCGTTACTGACCTTTCCCCGATATACAGTCCAGGCTTTATCGACATCCAACTCAATGGCGCCTATGGGTTCGATTTTTCGGTATATGACGACGACGACTCTTATAGAGAGGGCATGAAGGTGGTCGCCGAACGCATAATAGAAACAGGAGTAACCTCGTACGTGATAGCTCTTCAAGCTGGCATTCTATGGAACTGACGCGATTTAAATCTGCTAGGCTTCTACCAACTCTGATTGTGAGTATTTTGAATCAACTTTTTGGCGATGATATCCTGACACGACATCTCCAGACCCAAGACAAGGCCCTGTACCCAAAGCTACTAAATCTACTGCAACCGTTTTCAACCCCTAAGTCTGCAACCCTCCTAGGTTGGCATGCTGAAGGCCCATTCCTCAATTACGCTAAACGCGGAGCGCATTCCCCTCCGTTTCTCTTGCCCGCCCCTGAGGGAACCAAGTCATTTGAGGAGGTGTATGGTGAACAGAACCTTGTTGAAAATGAGGACTGGTTGATGGCCGTCGGTGACCAGAATGCTGGTGTGAGGATGATCACCGCGGCCCCCGAGATCGAGGGCGTCATGAACGCGATCGGAGAGCTCTCGAAGCGAGGGATTGTATTTTCGATTGGCCACAGGTACGTCGCCCATCCACCTTGGCATTGTTATATAGCTTTCTTATTGTAACTCCAGCGTCGCGTCATCAGACCTTGCGACGACCGCTATCCGCTATGGCGCAGGTTTGATTACGCATCTCTTCAATGCCATGCCCCAGCTCCACCATAGAGACCCTTCAATTATTGGGCTTCTGGGTGCTTCGCCGCATCTTTCCTCCCCCCTCTCCTTTCTACCTCCAGTCCCGCCCCGTAAATCGTCGCCGAGTGGCAATGGAAGCGTACTTTCTGCCATTCAAACTGATGTTGTTCCAGGGTCGGAGGCTTTCGACAACTCTGTCACGCCGCCTCTTTCGCCGTTCAACCATGCTGTCACATCGCCCACGTCCATAACACAATCGCTCAGCGGCGCCGTGACACCACTGATGCACAACAGACAAGGGAGCAGAAGCGAACTACACCTCGACAAGGGTCAGATTGCAGACATGGCGTTTGTGCGGCCTTACTATGGGATCATCGTCGATGGGATTCACTCTCACCCCAACTCCGTTAGGGTGAGGACTACGCTTTTTAACCATAGCTGGTGAATCTGACTGACGGGGGAATTCAGCTTGCGTATTCTGCGCATCCTGATGGTTGCGTTCTTATCACTGATGGTAAGTATATGTTTGAGGTTTGGGCCTCACCCTCATTCACAACTTGGCAATCCAGCTCAGAAAATCCTCGACCCCAACCTCCGTGATGGCGTGCACGAATGGCGCGACGGACAGCGTTTCGTTAAGGAGGGTTACAAGCTCTATTTGGAAGGAACGAACACCCTCGCGGGAAGGTAAGTTGCCCACCTATCATAGTCGACTCATGATGCGCCTCATCCTGTCGTCTTCGATCTTCTGCTCTGTGAGGTCATGTTGATGCTGATATCTCCTTCCCAGCGTGATTACATTGGATATCTGCGTCAAGAACTTTTCACGATTCACGGGTTGCTCGCTTGGGGAAGCGATCAAGTGTGCGACCTACAATCCTGCGAAGTAAGGTCGTATCTCTATCTTCAATCTTTACCTCCTGATCGATTCCTCCATATTAGGTGCCTTGGAATTGAGAACAGAAAAGGAACCTTGCGTCCTGGAGCTGATGCTGACTTTGTCGTGCTCGATAGAAGGGGAAATGTGCTTAGCACTTGGGTAAAGGGAAAGGAAGCGTGGGTTAAAGGCGCTTAGACTCGAATTCAAGGGTTCTGGAAGAACTATCGAATATGGAATCGTGTATCTGGAGAGATGTGGTATTTCTTGGGGTTTACTATCGGTACTGTGTTCCGTTTGCATTATGATATGTGTAACAAGATCCAAGTATTTAGATCATTATATGGTATACTACAAGATTATTTAAGATAGATGGTATGATTAGCTATAATTACGACGTCTTGAAGTTCAGTTCGTTTCAAGCGACGCGTTGTTTGGCTTCATGGGGCTGTCACGCGCAGTTTTGAACCGCTGCGCCGTCTGACACCTGCACAGTGCAGGCACTGCGGGCACTGCGCCCATTAGCATCGAACATATAAATAATCCTCAAAGCGCACAGAAAAACTAAGCACAGAACTGGATTCCGACATGGGACGTCTCCCCACACTCGAAGGTTGGCGCCTATATTTCTCCATCGCACCCGTACCCCACCGTTAACGTTTCCTTCTGTAGCCAACATCGACGATGTGCAGCCTGTGCATCGCCTTCCTCCAGAAATAGTTTCCACAATATTAACGGCTTTGCAACCTAGGAGGCGATCACGATATAAAATACCCTTTGAGGTGGCAATGTCCCATGTCTGCGTACGCTGGCGGGACATAGCGCTTGGCACTCCGCTTCTTTGGACCAATATCGATATCTATTCCATCGACTCTCTCGATTGCGTTTCTAGCTACCTAGCACGGTCACAGAACTGTCCCGTCGATGTCCGATTGGACATCTGGCAATCAGACCGACTTCTGACTCCTGAGGCTGGTGCAACGATTTTACCCCTCGTTGATTTGACAATTCAACATATCGCCCGATGGCGGACTCTCCTTGTGTTCACCTCACACAAAAGCACCACCACGTCTATCCTCTTGAAGATGGCAGACTTGGCAGCCCCTTTGCTTCAGCGGATACGCATCGTGGATGACGGCGAAGATGAAGTCGCCGACACTACGGATCAACTTGAAGTCCTTTTCACGAATCCGCGGATTTTCACTGGCGGGGTCCCTAGCTTAGGCTCAGTTCAGATTGATGGTCTAAATTATCTACCCCCGCTCTCCAATGTGACCACACTTTATCTTCACACATTTTCCCACTTTTCTTCATCTGAGATCAACACCGGCATTCTCTTTGACCTCACCATCGCCTGCCCTTCCTTATGCACCCTCTCCGTTCACGGAAATTTCCAAGGTGTATGGTCAGGCAATAAAATTACTATGCCATCCATCCGTTCCCTATGGTTCCAAAGCAATGCTCCAGACAATACCCTGGCCGCCAAATTCTTAACGACAGTCTCCCTACCAAACCTGGAGGCCCTTTGGCTACATTGCCCTCTGACTCGAGTCGTTCAGGTGGTCGCCGCCTACCCCACGCCCACCTTTCCTGCTCTCAAATACCTCACTCTCCAATCCTTCGACTTCTACGCCTCGTCGCTTTTCGCGAAAGCATTCCCGACCATCAGGGCTCTTCACTTCGCCTATTGCAAGTTACCCCTCGTCATGTTCTTAAAAGAAACGCTCATTGAGAACGAATACTCGCGGTGGCCGAATCTCGATACCCTCGTCTTTCGTACGACCCGGGAGACCCCCGCGAAAAAGATCTCAGAGACCCTTGACGAGATGGTTACTGAGCGCCATAAAGGGAATCATCCTATCCAGAAGATCCTTGTCGATAAGGATATTTTGGCTACCCTGAGCCCTCATGCGGACTCCTTACGAGAAAAGACCACCTTGGAATTATTACGCCCAGATAATTTCGACGATCCCTGGTGGGTCATGTCGCACATGGACACTGGAGACCGACTATGATATCTACTTATCATAATTCATCCGCGAACGATTCATTAGAAAACATCACGCAATCCCGCTCATCTCCGAGCTCATCGCGCTGCTCGGTGCGACTTGCACATTCGCTGCATTCATGATCACGACAACCTTCTGCCTTAAAACACATCTAATATGGAAATACAAATGTTTCAACTGAGAACTAGAACTACAGATACAGGGGATCCGCTAATGATACACGGATGAAAGACGGTACATCTGACCAAAGCAACGAACGGCAAAAAGGAAACGAAGAGCGAAGAAACCGAAGTGGTCACGGCAGCGGTAAAGTCTACAGGGGTGTCGCATGACTCGTGGAGGCAACGGAGGTGATGGGGAGGGTAGAAGGCGCGCGGATATCTCAGAGCGCGACGTGCTATGGCCCTCGGCGAAGTTGGGGGTATTTTTCGGACGGGGCGAGCCCAGGGCTCCAAAGGCAAAACTGGAAGCATGTACAGCATAAGAAGGGAGCGAGAATGCCTGGCACGTTGAAAGGTAGGTCAGGCTTGAAGTCAATTTAGCGAGGAGGTTAATTACCATTTCATAAGCAGTTGTAACGGCAAATAGGCTCGGGCGCCGGTGAAGGCTCCCGTGCAACTGGAGCAGCCGCCTCAGGTTGCCTATTGGACAAGCCCTGCTTCAAGCAAAGTTAGTGAGGGTGCCTCAGCAAACCAAGTAGGATCCTTACCGTTGTCCTTGCATCTAGGTCCAGAGGAGAGACGGGGACAGGTGAAGCAGACGCCATGATTGCCGCTACGGGAGATATGAGCAAATTAGGCAGCGGACTACAGGGAGCACTTACCGCTGGCCAAGACAAAAGCAGCAACAAATTTGAATTGCATTGTCGAGTGAATGGGGACAGCTGAATGGTCGCGAGCAAGGATCCGGGGGAGAACAATAAGAGAATTGATCTGAAGGCTCCATTGTGTATTCTCGAGGATTTATACTGGAATGCAGCAGAGGCGGTTGGACAAGGCGAAGCCCAAAATTGGATAGCTTGAAAGCAACGTCCTAAAGCGGCAATGAGAATTAGCCTCGTTAAAAGGGCGTAATTAGATTGACATGGGCAATTCTAAAGGCAGCTGATGATACGTCGACATCGTTGATCAAGTAGAAGTTCATGCAGCCGACGTCTTTCGTTGTGGAGGACAAACGGATGGCCCAATTGAGAAATTACGTCACCCATCGCCCTTGTTCTACTTTTGGAAAATCTCTTCGGATTTCCATTTTGATACTGTCGTCAAGGTTCCTCCACCAATGGGCGCTGCCAAAAGGAGTCAGGGACCCGCTTCACGGAAGCAAATTACCTTGAGTCTTGCCACTGGAAACCAGTATTGAGAAAACTGGGTATTCATTTGAACGGCTGTTCATGTGTTAAATGATTGAGAAAGCTGCCAAGCAAGACTATAGGAATGATAACCCCCCACAAAGGAATGTCGTGCCAATGACGTGAAGTGATTAGGAACGTCCGGGTATACGTGGGAAGACTATCTCTAAGAGTGGAATGGTTTGAGCTGTGCAAGCATGGAGATCACAAAGAAAGTGCAGAAACGAGCAAGGCAAATACGAGGACTACGCCTGTGGCACCATGCGAAATAGTATTCGTAGCGTCGCTGGAGCTCGAAGTGGAACTGGGATTCGTGCCGGTACCAGTGCTTGTCTTGGTACCAGACAAAGTGGTGGATGAGTTGGAAGAGGATGTACCATTCAACCTTTTGGCGTTGCGCTGGAGCTCTGATCAGTACTTGGTCCCAGAAACTAGCAGCGGCAGGAGTTATGTCACCTGGAAACCGTCGAGGGTCTCTGTGCTACTGTCATTGACGTTGATTGCACCGACGCCTCCCTGGGCACAGGTGTTGAAGTCGTAAAACCAAATGGTCGCGTTGGAGCCGCTGACGGTGACGGGGAGGTTGGTAATTGCTGTCCCGTTACCGGCATTCCTGAAGCTCGAGTCGAACCCGTTGACAGTGACATCAGTATCGTGGGCGTGAATGCACGGCGACGCGAATGTCGACTGTGTGGCGGTATGGTTGCCCTGTGTGACTATAAGCAGGAGCTGCATTAAAACGTGTGATTAAAATGAACTGGATAACACTTACAGTTGAAAAAAACAACGTCGCCACTACGAGCAACAACGTTGTTAGGCTGGAAAACCTTCGTCGTATCACCGGTCGTATTTCCACCGACAGTAATGACAATCGTTTTGGCATACGTGGCCGCAAATGTGGTCAGCTTTTCAGATATTTCAGTAGTGCTATTCGCGCGAAGACTGAACATGAACAGGACTCACCGCAAACATAGTTAGGATTAAACCATGCATGTTGGTGATGAAGACGGGTGGTCGAGGAGGTGGTGGGAGGGAAGAAAGACACGGGTACTGGGTTACAACATGCCATAGCAAAGAAGCAGGAGAGTAACGTAAACGAGGCAAAGGTGTTGCAAAGGTGCGTAAGTAATTACGACACTATTGCATGCTGCTGCAACCAATTAGTCAACGGCCGATGAGAATTTTGTCTGAACTGCCGTCAGAGCTTCAAATGAAAGGTTAACGAACCCAGGATTAACGATAAGAAAGCGCCCAAGCGAGGGAAATCATCGAAACCGGTGGCACAAAGTAGCGACGGCCATTAGTACCGTTGATATATTCCTCTGTCGAAGAAGGGTGGTTTTAGCGTATGTTGAAGATTCCACTGGCAGTTTCAGTGTATTGACAGGTTGAGTTGACCCGGCCTGGAATCTAAGGCGTTCATGGGCAACGCGAAGGTTAGATTAGTCAACTTCATCCCGAATTTAGACGGAGCACTGGATGACTGTCGAATTCAAGAGAGCATGAGCGACGTTCGAATCATTGATTGCGGGATTCGGAGCATCAGTGCGATAAGATAAATCGATTGCCACGTGCTTCGCGTGCCAGAATCTGATGATCATGCCTATCGCTTGAAATGCAAATCATTGAAATTCGAGTCCGTGTGTATTCCGCAAGAGTCATATTTTACCTTCATTCTCTGTTCTTTTTCTCCTCACTGCCCTGTCGTGGCGGCTGATTTTCAACGAATGAACGACAAGAAGAATCCCTTGACGATCCGTCTGACTGAATCCGCCGTTTACTTGAGGTCAGATGGAACGGGAAGACAAACTCGCGAACAAGAGTCGCGGCCGTCAATGTTGCGCGGTCTGTTGGTATTGGAGCTTTCCAAGCCAACCAGAATAACTAGTATTGAACTGGAGCTGATCGCGAAAACCACCACAGCTTGGTCTGAAGGTGTGTTTCCGCTCACTTGCCACAACATCCTTGATTTACAACTATAACACACTCTCAGGTATCGGCGCACGTAGAACAGAAATTACAGAGGAACACAAACTCTTCCACGCCGAAACTGTTTACTTTCGTGCCGGCGAAGTGCAAACACGCCGCAATTTCTCAATTGGCCCAGGCGCCGCTACCCACAGCGAAGCAGGTTATGAATCCGACGATCAGCATATACTCTCTCATACACCCAGAAACCGCCAACAGACAGGGTATAACGAGCCTCACGCTCTCCATTCTACGGGTGTTGGACGTAGTTCTCGACGCCTGAGCGCAGATAGTTCGTTTTTCCAACGCGCCCCTTTATCTCATGAAGAATTTCCGGTTCCACCAACTCCTCCCTACTCTCCTTTTTCCCCTCCATCGTCTCCCACCAGCGAGCGAGCGCCCTTGTCCTCTGCACAGACACTAGAGGATTTTCGCAATTCGTTAAATGCTGGGTTATGGAACTCAAGGAGTGAGCTAACACTCTCCTCAGAACTTTTCGACAGCTTTGACCACTGAGTATAGGTCGCTCTACTGGCATCACCTCTACTACATCGAGTATCCGCTCTCATCGCGCCGACCTCTCTCTTTCACGGCGGCCTAGTATTGAGGATGTTCCCGAGGACGAACTAAGCTTATCTACACCTAGACATCTCTCGCAGCCGTCATCCCATCCAAGCTCACCACCCGGATCGCGCTCCGCATCACGCCCCCCTTCGCGTCCGCCTAGCCCAAACCATAATTCCGGAGAACATCGGGGTAGGACAGGTTCTCGCTCCCGCTTCAGTCTGTCGTCGGTTTCCAGTGTCCTCATGGACGCCGTAAGATCAAGCTCTCCAAAAACCACACACTTTTCCGCCGAGTCGCGCGACCGGATCGGCGACGAGGAGAAGGCGCGCCGTGGTAGAACAAAGGAAAAGGGCAAATATATTCAGAGCCCAAGTACATCGGCCGTGGGGGCCCACTCAAAGGAAAGATCTGCATTTAGCAAACTTAGTGACATTTTGAAGCTTGATCACGATGAAACCTCGGTGGAAAGTGGGTGGAAGGAATTCAAGAAAGGTATTTAAATTTTGCTTTTTTGCGCTCACCTTTTTCACACTGGATTTTAGGAACCTATACCTATCCAATATCATTTACAATACCTGCGAATGCGCCTCCGACTCTCCGTTCCCCTTATGGAACGGTGTCTTGGCGACTTCAAGCTACGGTTCATCGTCCAGGTGCCTTCAAGGCTAAATTGGCAGCAAATCGCGAAGTGATCGTAATAAACTGCCCAACTGAAGAAGATACTGAAGACACCGAAAACATTATTGTAGAACGACACTGGGATCAACAATTGCAATACCTTATTTCGGTTGCAGGGCGCAGCTTCTACATTTCTGGGACAATTCCTATCACATTCACTCTGATGCCTCTGACAAAAGTGAAAATCCACCGGCTCACCGTTTTCATTGAAGGCATGTACCTTCTTTGCTTACGCCTCAGTTCCCCAAGATTGACTCAACCATTTAGAACGGATCGACTATTATACCCACATGAAACGCATTGCTCGCACAGACCCTGTCACCCATATTCCCCTCCTTTCTGTCAAGGAGCCTGGGAAAGGTGCTGGTCACATTCTTCCCTTGGAGTCGGACGATGTTGATGCCTTCAAGAACTCTCCCCTCTTCGCGCTTATAACGCCGCACGATGATCCATCGGAGATAGCCTCAAGTCTAATGGGTCCGGGTCCATGGACTTTCCATCAGGAGCTTCAGCTCCCGACATCATGTAACGTAATGCGTATAACCAACAAAAATCGGAGAAGCAATGTGGTAATCACGCACCAACTCAAATGTGTTATGCGGGTTGAACGCGGTGACGACCTTCATCTTGATCCGAAGACTGGGAAACGAAAGCTATTTGACATTGTCATACAGACGCCCATTCACATTCTATCTGTAAGTCCTATGTCGTTATTGAGAAGGCTTCTTTCTGTGTCGTTAAAAGATTGAACATCCTACCTTCTTTTATACAGTGCAGGTGCAACCCGGAATGGTTATCGCTCCCTCGCTATTCAGAATCATTCGACGATACTTCCACTGTTTTACCCAAGTGCCCCTGTGGTGTGCGACGCGCTGAAGAAGCACACGTACGTTCCCTCACCCGACCCTCTGCGTTGGAACGGATGGCATCGAGACAGTCAGTGGACTCCTTTGCGTCTGCAGCCGAGACGAGCCCCGTGAACCCGGGCACGATGGCGTCCCTACGCCAACTCGACTCTCTTTACAGCCGAAGCACTCAATATGAGCGGCTTATCTCAGGTCAGGAGAGCGAGATCGGCGAAGCGCCGCCTACCTACACCGCCTGCCTTGGGCTGTTCTCGCAACAGTCCCATTGAGAGAGCGATAACCCCCGCGCACACAAGGTTGAATATAATCCCATGAGACTTTGTTGAAGTAAATTATTCTTTCAGATTCTTGTATGTAGTTGGTGAAAAGTGGTGTTGGTATTTCTATGTTACGTATACGAATGTGTAGTAATGTGGAGTGTAGATTTTATACCATGCAGTGCTCCTGTTCAGCAAATCTAGAAGTGACCTGTGAACTGATGTGAGGGAACTGAGGAGGGTAGACAATTATAGAATACAGCAGATATAGATGTGACATGCCCAAATAAATTAGTCTAACGATGGTCCTAATCCTCCCTGAAATGAACATCAGTATGGTGTATAGTCGAAATATAGAAAGGACGCACTCTGGAGTCTCCCGACGCATGAAAAGCAAATCGATTGCAGCGGAGAAAGCCGCGAACGCCAAACCACCGCCTAGTGCAGCCTTTGGTCCTGAGTTACGCGCCAGAACGCCGCCTGCCACGAATCCCGATGCGACTGAGTTGTAAATGTCGTTTTTGGCACGGTACTGACCAAATTACAAGGTAAGTAGATAGATATGAGCATAGAAAAGTAACGCGACGCACCGACTCGATTACACACTCTATGCCGGCGAACAGGGCACCCACCTTGCCGAAACCTTTTCCACTGCTCCACATACCCCTTCCCATTTCCTTGAATACCTCTCTTGCCTTCTGCGTCGTGTTCAGCCCCGCTTGTGTCTGCTGCCGTAGTAGGGGATCCTCATACGCAAACGAAGCGGACATAAGCGAGAAGAACGCTCCAATGCCAAATCCTATTAAATGGTTAGAACTGAGCTTTTCCAGAAATTGGTAAAGCACGAAAACCCACCAGCACCACCAGCCAACACGGTTTTCACCGCGCAGGACTCCATAGCCAGCGCCGCATAGCCCTCCCATTTCTTGGTCTGTTGTATGGTGGCTCGATCTTCCTCGGTGAAGCCAGGTGGAAGCGGCTCCTTTCCCGGAGCATAGATGGGGACGCGGCAAGGAAAATTTGAAGACCCACCGCTCATCGCCGTCCACAGCACAAGAGTAAATGCTGCCGCTAAGGCGCGAAATTTCTTGCGTGTTTGACGCTGCTTGGCTACACCATTAGCGGCAAGTTACTTGTTGCCCGCTGTGTGATCGTGGTAGATCGTGGTCTCAATTTCGCATTTCGATTCTAGTTGTCTTGCATAAACAGATCGACTATCCATCTGTTATAAGGTCAGCTACTGGAGACTACTGTCTTGCACCGCCTATGCCCAGCAACACTTCCTAGACGCTTCTCTTACATCGTTCTGTGAACTGACCAAGCCGCCATGCGCTGCGTCTTCATGTCCTATCGAGTACTACTGCTATCACGGTTCGATTTCTTCAGTCAACTCAGGTTCCAACGTTGATGCCTATGTTTATTTATACATACCACGGTTCTACGTCACTGATTCTCATCGTCTACAGAGTGTCTGCCCATATATTCATCCCTGGTTGGACTTCTCTTACAATATTAATGACACTGTGGCATGTGTATGGCATCAACGCAGTACTTCCGATTGATGTCCTATCGCGAGCCAGTTGTTCACAATTGTTCATCATTTTCATGTCGACGTTCATGCCCAACAACCCTCTCTATGGCGTTACCTGGTTGTTACATACACTCTGATTCCATCGAAATCTGACCAACAAACCCCGATGTAAACCCGCAAATTTCTAATTCACTGCCAGGAAGTACTGTCATTGGCTTTTGTTTTATGGATAGCCGCCTCTCGATCGGAAAAGCTTTGTGGCGACGTGGAGCCGCCGCCCACGAAGGATTAGCGTGGCGTACTGATTTTTCATTCACCTGACATCGCCATCGCCACCGCATCTGGCTGTCCACTCGTTGTCAATCCTTAATGATCACTTCCGACTCTATTGTCTTCTCTGCACTGAAGCTGATACTCACCTTCGTGTAGAATAAAGGAGTCCTTGTCCCAAGTCGACTTCCCCAAGCTTCCGCCTTCCCATCCTTTTAAATATTGCCTCGTCGTAACATTGTTGGAAAATCCACATTTCGTTTGAATCACTGGAAACAAAGGTCGATATTCCGTGACAAACGATTGAAAGGTTACTGAAAGGTTATTCCAGTCTTTTCAATACTTTTTGAGTTCTGGAATAAAATTTCTACATCTTTTAGATCTTTTGTGACAAAATATTGAGTATTGCGTGCAGTGAATGTGTACCATAGATCCTTCCTAATAGTCCTTCTCCACACTATGCTCCATGCTACAGGCCGTGTGGATCACCGTTCCAAGCCGTTCCACCGCGGCCCTTTTTTTAGGACTACCTTGTTCCGAAATCCGCAGCACCATATGGCTGGCCGCTGAACATCCAATTCGTTCTGCAGTGGGAGAGATATATTGCCGTGCCGCTGCCTCTACTTGGTAGCATAGGACTGTGTACTGCATTAGAAGAATACTTGGGAGTTGCACCAGGTTGCACCGGAGAACAATGGCCGAACAAGCTTTGTTGGGATCTTCTTATGTAAATCCGTGAGGGACCACGTTTTGTCCATTCCAGTGCCACTCTCTGCGGTCGTTCGGCCTTCGCAAGCTCCACAGCTTGAAGTCACTCCTTTCCTCTTAACGACCTTCTCTAATTCTCCTCCTAACGCCCTTCACTTCTTTTAAATCATCCGTTCGCTCGCCGACGACATGTCAGGCATCACAAATGAAGCTGGAAAGCTCTTTGGCGATAACTCCCGGACGCTGGCGCCCGCAGCAGTAGGATTCCAGGTGGCATTGATGAGCGTTGTCTCTGTGAGTAGCTCAAGCTGTGTGAGCCGCGAAATGGGCGCTGAACGATGTGGCTATACCGATAGGTAGTGACAATTCTTGCTTTCAATCTTCTGCGTCCTCAGAACAAAGTGCGATCCTGTAATCAATATCTTCTGCATATATCTCATGTATTTGCTAGATTATCTATGAGCCGAAAGTTAAATATCACGTCGGCAACAAACCTCCACCACGAATATCGGACTCTCTCTTTGGCTGGCTCCCTCCCCTAGTGCACACCAAGGAGCCAGAGTTGCTCGATAAAATCGGCCTCGACGCAGTCGCCTTCCTGCGATTCAACCGCCTCATGCGTTTGCTGTTCACGGCTATTGCTGGCCTAGCATGTGCCGTCCTCCTGCCCATTAACATCACCTATAACCTCCGAAATGTACCAACACAAAAGAGAGATCTTCTTAGCATCCTAACCATTCGGGACGTCGGTGGTAACCTGCTCTACGCCCACGTCGCAGTTACATATCTCATCACTTTCATTATCATCGGTTTCGTTCACATCCACTGGAAAGAGATGATCAGGCTCCGGCATACATGGTTCCGCTCGCCAGAGTATTTGGAGTCCTTCTACGCCCGGACACTCACAGTGTTGCACGTCCCAAAGAAGTTTCAAAGCGACGAAGGGCTGAAGGCCGTCTTCGAATCGACAAAGGTACCTTATCCGACGACGAGTGTGCACATCGGCCGCAAAGTCGGGAAGCTGCCGCAGTTGATCGAATACCACAACACCACTGTCAGGGAATTCGAGGCTATCCTTGTCAAATACCTTAAGGGCGGGAAGCTTGGTCGTAAGCGTCCGACGATTCGAGTCGGTGGTACCTGTGGCTTCGGAGGCATGAAAAAGGATGCGATCGAACACTATACGTGAGTCTTGCCATGTCCTTCGCGTGAATCGATACGAATTTGTTCGCCTATCCTTTCAGGACAAAGCTCAAGCGTACGGAAGCAGCGATCGAGGAGTATCGCCGACAAATTGACACTCGCAAAGCGGAGAACTATGGCTTTGCCAGCATGGCTGCGGTTCCATACGCGCATGTAGTTGCTAAGATGCTAAGAGGTAAACATCCCAGAGGCACTAATATTGAACTTGCACCAAATCCCAAGGACATTGTATGTGTTCCTCTATATCTGTCCTCTATATCTGTTTTCTGACAGCCAGTGCTGATCTGCTTTGGTTCTGATAGATATGGGATAACATGAACAAGTCCGAGGGAGAGCTGGCTCGCAAGAAGACCATTGGCTTTGTATGGCTGGCTGTTGTTTGCTTCTTCAATACTGTGCCACTCTTCATTATCTCTATCCTCGCCAATCTCGAATCAGTATGTCTGAACAACTGCCTAGTCGTCCCTGCATATGATCTTACACAACCCTAGCTTCGAGTTTATGTTCCCTTCCTGGACCAATGGGCCAATGCCTCCCCTCGCTCCTTCGCGGTCATTTCCGGTGTTCTGCCACCAGCAGTCTCTGGCATTTTCAGTTTCTTCCTTCCGATCATCATGCGTTGGTTGACAAAGGTAAGTAGTTAGTGGAATGATGTATGCTTTTCGCTTATGGCGTCTCAGTACATGGGAGCCTTGACGCACTCCAAGCTGGACCGAGCGGTCATAGCTCGTTACTATACCTTCTTGGTGATCAGTCAGCTTGTCATCTTCACGCTGATCGGTGTCATGTTTAGTCAGTCGACCTTTACTTGCAGCGTCCAACTCACTCTGAACAACACTGTAGATTCGGTAAAGGAGATCATACAACAAATTGGGAGCAAAGCAAGCTTCAAGGAGATTATTGACCAGTTGCACAGTAAGACAGCAATCATCCTCTTACGGAAAGACCTTAACTAGCGGGTTGCAGCGCTCCCTGAGACAGTTCATCGAACATACATCAATCAAGCCTCATACTGGTTAACTTTCTTCCCGTGAGTTTACTCCTTATCTGTCACGGCGTGGACATACCGTATGTCTAGGCTTCGTGGCTTCCTCGCTATCTTCGACTTGGCGCAGATCCTCAATCTAGTTTGGATATCGTTCAAGACTCGGTTCGTGTCTTCTCGTGCCAATGGCAACTTGCATTGTAAATATGAAACATCCACAGCGCGTTTGGTAGGACACCCCGTGATATCAGGGAATGGACGCAACCTCCTGAGTTCGAGTACGCTATTTACTAGTATGTTCACTCTCCTAGGCTACCTTTGTTTACTTTGCTGACGGACATCCTCAGTTCGAACATTGTAAGCTACGTTTCTGAATGCTGGGTTCTCTTTCTGACGTCTCACCTTAGCTGTTCATGGCTGCTGTCGGACTGGTGTTCGCTCCTCTGGCTCCACTGGTTGTTGTCGCTGCTGCGATTGTGTTCTGGATAGGCTCCTGGGTATACAAGTACCAACTCATGTTCGTATTCATTTCGAAGGTTGAGTCTGGTGGTGTACGTGACCATTTCCGAATTTCTTCGACCAGGTCTGACTTCGTTTTGACAGCGTCTTTGGAATGTGGCAATTAATCGGTTGCTGTTCTCAGTGCTTCTGATGCAACTCTTGATGATTCTCAGTAAGTTCAGTGTGCTCGAGGTTTTGTGTAATGAATATTGATTTTTTGATCACCCCACAGCGATCGGCCTCCAGTATCGCTTCCAATCCCTCCAATGGCTTTCTACAATACCCCCCTTGCTCTTTATCTTGGCGTTCAAAATCTACATCAATCGAGTCCATCTCCCGGCCTTCCAGTACTTTATCCCTACGGCAGACGAGATTAGGCTTGCTCGAGTTCATTCTGAGCGTGCCGATGCGCGGGGCAATAGACTAGGAAAGCGCTTCGGCCACCCTGCGCTCTACGCTGATCTGTTCACACCGATGTTGCACGCGAGGATGATGCCACTGTTGAGTCAGGTGTATCAAGGGAAAATTGCCAAAGACCAAGCCAAAATGGATGAATACGGTGGACAGAAGCTCGAGGCGCAGGTCGTCCCTGGCGGTATCAAGATTGCTGCCGTTTCCCAGGTACATTTATTTTCGTGTTGTATTATCAGCGCACCGCACTCATCGTGATCCTAGAACGATCTGGAATATGATCCAGCCCTATATCAGCGCGACAGAGGCGAATTGGACTGGGATACACGATCGATGACATCGACCGTTATGTTTGATCCACTGGATTCAGCGAAGTCACAGTACCACACACCCTCGTCTTCCACCACGAAGCTTCCAGGGTACGATCACTATCTGGCTGGTGGACCCCAACATCAACACCAGCAATCCGACATCGAGCTAGCGAAAATGGACACAATGCAGGAGCCACTGCTCGACCCACGCTCGTTCGACTACTACCAACAACAACAGGCATATGCATCGCAGCAAAACCTCAGCCTCTCGATACCATCTTTGATGTACCAGGATCCTCTGGGAAATAGTAGAGAGGCACCGACGCATCGACCCCAGGAGAGAAGCTACTCGCCGTACCTGCCGGAACAAACTCCCGCGTACTCGCCTCCATACTCCCCCGCACAATCTCCTGAACCTAGATATCAACCCTATCAACAAGTGCCGGCACATTCGCCAGCACAACAGTATCCACCTGGGCGACAGCCTTCCCCATATGGCCAGCACTCGCGGCAGGGCAGCAGTAATAATTTGGCTGGTCGCGGCGCACATAGAGGGTAATTGGACAATATATATACGACATCATCACTACTCTACATCTTGCAATTGCTGGGTACTCGTGGCTTCATTTTTGGGACTCGTTCTACGTCATCTCTCCACCTCGCATTGATTGCCCTTTAGTTGGAGTGTCGTATAAATTTGTGTATTGTACTGGGGCCTACATTATTTATGTTACAATATTTTCACATTCGGATCGTGTTCCGGGACCAATAGACAGATATATACCTACAGCGGTCTCGAAAATGGGCTCGGAGTACGTACACACGCATGTCCGACCGCCTGACTGATAAGTCAAAGTTCAACAGCACGGAAACAAGTATTACGGTTAACATAATATAGATGTCGAGATGACTCGGATATACAAAGTAGACGAAATGTGGTGGAAGGTTGTAGACTTCGGGATGTAAGGATCAGAGGGGTCAGCGGACTCGCTTGGACGCAGCCCTGGTCGACCGTCGTGTGGGCTTCGAGGGTGAGGAGGCTTTGAGAAGCGCAGGTTCTGCCGCTGTAGAGCTGACAGCCAGAGCATCGGTAGGGGGGCGAGAGGAATATTCTTCCTGTTGCATGCGCACCGCCATATCCCGATCATACTTTACTTGTATCTCCCGCAGCTCGGTCGGCATCGGTGGAGAGTCACCAGAATCTTGTGCGTGCAGCTTCCACCGACCTGCGTTCTCTTTGAGCAGCTGCTCGACTTGGCCTGGGGTCATCTTCCCTTTGCCCTTGTCCATACGACTCTGAGTTGCGAAGGACGGTGGCATTGATTCTTTTGAGGACGGTTCATCTGCTAGGCGCGGACGGGTGCGGTACCTGACCGATTCATCGAGATTCTCTGCATCCTCTCGGCGGCGTTTTCCACCTTTCTTCTTGTCCATTGCAGCCGGTTGCCTGTAAATATTGAGTGAGTGAGGAAGTGGAAGGCCAGATGGACAAGACAAACACGGAGATCTCAAGCGCGCCACCGTTTATCAACCCCCTGGGAAGGTCAGCGAGCGGTTCAGAGCCTCTAAACGGACGTTATAGAATAAACTAGAGACAACGGTGAGAAGAGACGTACTCAGATATGGGAGGGAGGTTTGCCTCAGGTTCCTCCGATCGTGCTCGGCGCTGATATCTAGCTTCGTCTTCAGAGCTCTCTAGGTTTTCCCGCGAACGTTTGCCGTTTTGCTTCATCCCAAAAGCCTCAACGACCCTGCGTAGCTTACTTGAGTAAGCAAGCAAAATCGACAACTGTGAGAAGACGAACGGAGAAGCGGCCTCGACTGCGCCTCGAATGATATGCTTCCTTAAGCTTTCTAGCGCGATCCGAGCATTGCTAGGCAGTGTTAAGATGATGTCGCCGACACTGCCATCACGTATAAGCATAAAAGTCTGTTAAATAAATAAAATGACGGCTCACAATTCTTCTGATTCATTGGCTCGTAATTCGGCATCTTGTCTTGCAAACTCTTCCAATCTTTAGTGGACACGACAGGGAATGTAAGATCGACTTGTCCATGGAAAGGCAAGGCATATCGACTCACTGTAAGGTGATCGGTTCGTCGTCGCTGGTAGTGACCTCGAACTCGTTCACCGAGTCACGATAGATACGAATTTGAGCCTCCCAGACATCCTTAAATGACCATTCCGAGGGAATCATTCTCCAGTATGCCGTGTATTTTTCGACGCGCTGCCTCCTAGCCCTCTCTGCCCTGATACCCGCACGCAAAGCCTCAGCCTTGCTACGCAATTTGGAGGCGACATCGCGTAACATGGCAATTTCGTCGAAAGTCTTTCTGTCCTGCTCTTTGATGTGGGCCATGGTATCCACCACTTCCTTAAGAACATCGGAAGGCGCCTCAGGTTCGGGAGTGCCAGGCATGGAGCTCTCTGGTGTACCGAATGTATAAGCAGGTGAAGATGGGTACTGAAGTTCCATGTTCTCAAGGTTGGGAGTGCCAATTTGGTCAGGTAGGGGAGAAGCAGTGGTAGGATCATTGAGGTGGCGATCACTACCGCTGATAGCAGCGTGTCCAGCGTCTGTTAATACGCAGGTTAGAACAGCGCTGAATGAACGGGGGAAAAAGGACTTACCAATGGGATTTGTCGAGTTATTTGGTGGTGGGCTGCTGCGTACTAGGGCAGCTGAAAGCTCGGGCAGAAGATTGGCTGTTGCTTTCGACATCGACGGTCGAGGTGACAGAGGCGACCTCTTGTTCTTACAAGGCTGGGGAGAGGGCCTGTGTGTCCGAGGTCAAAAAAAGTGCATGGGAGATGTCAGATCTTGCATACGATCGGTGTACCAGGCGTTCAAGGAGTAGTTCTATGATAACGTCTGTTTTGAGGTTGGCCTTGATACCATTTTCCTTGCGATGGCCGCCTTAGTAAAAACAAGGAAAGTAAAGGAGCTGCACAAGAGCGTACCTTGGCAAGTTTCTGCAGAGCAGGACGTCCCATAGCTCGGAGAGATACAGCATTCATGATACGAGTGTGAATGAGTTGGTAACGGGTTTGAGGGTAGATGAGAATAGATAGTCAAGAGAGGTGAAGGCGAAGTCCGCTTTCTAAGCTGAGTCAGGCGGGCCATAAGCCGTTTATAGTTTATGGAGGACAATGGGATGTGGTCAGAGCCAAAGCGACCGATATATTCGGGGAAATTCCTAGAACAGTGGTCGCAGCGACGGGTGAAGAGGCGGCATGGCGACAAGACGCAGATAGCAATATTTTTTCTTGGCCTGGATGCTTGTTATTGTATCGCTTGACGCACACAGACCTTGCACAGACCACCGGAGGGGGTCGCTCTTGTTCTCGTCAGGTACTAAGTGTGGCGATGATCCCGGCTTAATTAGGACATCATGTGGTTCCCATCAATGATCGCGATCACCCTTGTATTGTAGTTGTATTGTTCACTGCTTTGACCATGGTCAAAATGCATGAAATACAATGTCAATCGCAACTTAGACCGACCACAATTCTTATCCCACTCAACCCCATAGCAAGCAGCCTGTTATTATGACTTTGCCTCTCATGGATCAAAGAGCGCTCTCGAAGCTAAAGCGCCATGATCTTCAACACATAGCAAGGGTCAGGGTCCTTATCTTCCATTTAATTTCGCTTATAATTTCTGCAGAGAGAGGGTTTGAAGGCCAATGCAAAGAATTTGGACCTCATTGGCACCCTTATCTCCAAGTATCCAGATGGCGTCCCTAGGTCAGATCTCAACGTCTCAACGATGTTATGCCTGAAGTTGACGATCTTCAATTTAGACACCAAACATCTGACTCCTCGAAAGGGAAGCCAGTAAGTAGAGTGTCGAATCGAATCAAGGCAGAGCCTCGAGATCTCGACCCTAGCATGCTCGCCAACCGGCAGCCTAGTAAGTGCCACTTATGGGCCACCTTCTCGTACTAATTAACGCCTGCAGAGAGGCAGAGAACGGATGCCGGCCCATCATCCAGCCGCATTTCTCCTCCTAATACTCCTCGTCGTTCGCAGATTTTCACAGTCGACTGGATTGACTCAGTGGCAGTCGCCCCAGCGCCGCCTGGGTCGGAGCCCGCACGAGAGCTTTCGCCTCCGCCTGTTCCAGGCTACAAGGACGTCCGCTTTGTCCGACGCGAACTGGTCCGCCTCGTAAACAATTCTGTCGATATTCGAGCCGAGGTGGACCAAACGAACAAACTGTTGAAGCACGCGGTATCGATTTATAACAACAACGCCATTGAATTCAGAGAAATGGTATGCATCCGCGAGACAATGGAGACGAGCCTCGTAGCGCGGATGAAGGCAGATCGCACAATCTGGGATGGGATGTTTAATATGGAAAATGAGGAGGACCAGGACAACTGGGAAAATTATGTGAAAGACATGGAAGAATACAGGGCGAAGCAGAAAGAAATCAAGAAGAAAGAAAAGGACGCGAAACTCGCGGCTGAATTCGCAGCGCACGAGCGACAAAGTGCCGCCGCTAGGCACGTCTTGACTTTTATTGATTGTTTTGCCCTTGCTAAGCTGCGAATACAGGAAACAGCTGCCCAGGACAGCAGGGGTAACCTTGCCTGAAGAACCGCTAGTAGGCTCAAAACGAAAACGCGGTCTCGATGAACCATAAAGCAAAGTGTGGAATTCGAAGAGACTTGTATCATTCCTTCGCCCAATTTCGATAGAAGAGTTGCTTACATGTAGCCAAAGATCATCTCCTGTTATCATTTATGTACTTAACATCACTCAGCAGCCGTAGGATTGAACAGGAGAATTGGTTCGTATCACCATGAAGCCGATGAAGCTAACGCGTGAAGCATTTAAAACTGGGTATACTTAGTTAGATATAGGGAACGAGCAACAGCGACTGCAAAAATAAAATGGTTTCCATTCAATCCTACTTAATTACACGTACGTCGAGATAGACAAAGACCGTGCACCAAGATTAAAATCAGGGGATCTGTATCGATCTCATGGGCTGCGATATAGTGTAATGAACGCTGACCACGCCAGTTTTCGGATCAATGGTGACCGTAGACAATTTGGGCGATCCGAATGTGGGCGGAGAGGTATCGAGATTTCGGTTGTCCGCTAGTTTTTCTGTCATGCGCACCAAGCCACCCATAGAGGTAAGACTCAAGAGCGTGTTAACCTTGTGAGACCAAGGGGACTCGCCACAGACTCCCAACCCTAACATCTAATCCGTGGGGGCATCTGCCACCCGCACCACAGTGATAATTTTCCACGTATCCAAATCGTTTCATTGGCCGTCCAAGCACACAGACCGTACGCCCATACGAGACTATCCTGTAAAAAAATGTCCTTGTCGTTATCGAGTGTCTAGATCTATGAAAGGCGGGGGTGTACTTTATACAGCGATCCGCGAGTTGCGCGATATGCAATAGCGCACAGCTTCGGAAGAGGTATCGATGGATCAACCGCAAATCAGCATCAAGCATAGATCCTTTGGTTAAGAAGTCAAGCCTCTTCTAGCTGTCCATTTGCGCAGGGATCTAGCTTGAATCTAGCGAATTTTGCTGTCCCCGGTCTTGTAGAATTCAGCGATCTGCCAAAACCACTACCCACAGATGGACACACCATTTCGTAAGGTACTGAACGCGATGGGCCTGTCCCTCGCGGGTTTCCGGGAGTGGAGATCAATCTTGCTAGTCTATGTCATGAGTGAGTTTCAATGGGATCACCGGATATGGGCAAGGAGTCACCCCGACGTTTGACCATCTGCGACAAGTATGATTCGATATGCTCTACCTGGGAGATACATAGAACCTAGAGTGCTGTGAGTTGACGGTTTGAAGCTCAGGAAGTCCAAAAACCTAATTGGGGTACGAGGACACCCTTTGCTCCGGTGTCAAAATTTCCTGGGGAGCCATCTGCGTTGAGAATCTTGGTAGAAAGCTGTGATGTTGTTACAATCTTTGCATAGAGCATAAGTCAAAGATTAGATAAAATAAGTCATATAGCGACATACCGTGAGATTACGAGTAGCAGACACAATGCTGAGGGCCTGTTTGATCTTTCCCAAAAGAGCAGTCCTCGCCTGGATGGTGAGATTATGACTGGATTGAAACGGGAACGAGATGGAGTTCAGAACAAGAAGCGATGCCTGCATATTGCGGATTGGTAGGGATGATTAATTCTATGGAACGACACCTACTTTTGGGTACGATTCCAGCAACCTCGGAAGGTTATGGATGAATACCATGAGTTCAGACAGTGCATGTATACTCGAATGATATACAAGACGGGTGTAGTTGTGAGGAAGATTCTGGGAAGCTGGTGGTTGGAACATTGGTTGGTGATTCAGAACAATAGGCCAGTGACATACTTCCCAGTGCCTTATCTAGGGTTGCAGGGCTCGTCATGTTCTGCAAGTCTAAGGAGCGAGATCATCGTAAGCCTCAATGAGTGATGCTATCATCGACATTTACCGATAAAAATGACTGCATGACCAGCTTCAAGAAAGGACTCAACGACGTTGATCGCGATGGTTTCTTTAGGTGTTCCTGGAGGTCCGGAGACTTCGAGAATCTGGCCACGAGCAAGACCGCCAGAAAGAAGGTCATCGATAGCAGGACACTTGGTAGATATCTTTGCAGTATTATTAGCCATCGATGCAGCCGACTGAGTAAACGTGGGTTGTGCGAGCGCTTGCGTAGAATTTGGTCTCTGGGTCGAAGCTAATATTGTTTCTCCTTCCTGTAGAGAGATTTGCAAGTCTTGTGGAACTCACTATGTTAGATAGGCAGCGCCAATTGTAACCCGATGGCTCACCTTGAGCAAGGGCTTCGACCGAAATTGTTTGAAGGTCGTGAACTGTGGCATAACCTGCCCGTATAAGTAGCGATAATGTGGAGGCCGGGAGTGGTAGGGATGAGAGAGGTCGTGAAGACATTGAGGGACTCTGTGAGAAGCAGACATTCGTCTTGGCAGGATTGGCCACGTGGCCAGTTGAAATGAGGCAGAGTTGAGGCAGAGGTTGTGCAGCGCCAGTAGGGAGGGATTTGAGGCCGCGTCGTGCACCTTCAAGTTCAACCAGGGAATGGCGGCATCAGCCTTCCGAATATCTGCCTACAGATTATTACCGCTTCCCGTCGTTTCAACGCGTGTCAACCTTACGAAGCGCTCCGTACATGGCTTTGGGCGCTTCTATACTCAGGGACCCCCTCTACCGCCAAAAAAGCCAACAACCCCAGTCCCAGGGAACCATCTGCCCCATGTTGACGGGCACAACGCGCGCCATGAAGTCCACGAAGGAAGCGCCTCTGTGAGCATTCCTTTCAACCCCCCAGGTGGTGGTGCTGGATCTGGCATAGGAGGCAGCGGCAGTCTCTTTCCCATAACAAGTTCACCTTTGCTGGATGCTGCACTGACGACAATTATTGGACTGGGGATGGGTGAGTGTTTATATGGCATTTGAAGTTCAACGTGCTCATTCGCGCCTAGTATTTAGCGGAGGCATTGCATACTTGGCTTGGTACAAGAAGCGGGTTTTGGACAAGGTAATACGTTCAAACCCTTGCTGCCCCATGTTTGCGCTGATGGTACCCATTGAAGATGGAGGACGCATTTGCTGCGGGGTATGACCCTGCTCTCGAGCTTGCTACACATCAAACGAAACGGCCTGTCGTAGAAGGAGAAACCGGAGACCTCGAGTTCGATGAAGAAGCACCTTGGACAGAGAACTTGCGGCGCAAGGAGCAGGACACAATTGACCGCATAGTGCAGGGCCAGGAGCCTGGACACTACTTTGTGCTTCTTGGTCCCAAGGTGCTTCTAAGATTGCTGCCCGTTCTTCACTTATTAATAGACTTCGGCAGGGCTCTGGAAAGGGTACAATGATATTCGACTCCATGGTGGCATGCCAGGCAGAAGGTATCGCGATGTGCGATGCCCACCCGGATTTAGAAGTGTTCAGACTTCGACTCGGGAAGGCTTTGAACTTTGAATTCAACGAAGACTCTCAGACCGGTCTATTCCAAAGGAGGGATCCTAGAGAGGGTACGATTCCTGAACTTCCTTCCTGAAACACGCTGAACGTTTTGACCGGCAGGTGGACCGGCTCTTGACATCGAGAGAGGTGACATTCACGTCCTCGTTGATGTCGTCGTTAGTGCTCATTTTGGACAGCCTTGAACAAGCTTGAGAAGGTAGCCCTGCGGTCTGCACGCACAACCGGTCGTCCTCTTGTGCTCATCATCAACAATGTCCACTTTTTAAAAAACGACGATGAAGGGCGCAACATGATTTTGCAACTACAGCAAAAGGCCGAATCCTGGGCAGCCAGTGGTAAGCTACTTGATGCAAGACATAGTTGCATTCTGATTCTGACGACCCTCATTGAGGTATCTTGACCATGGTATTCAGCTCGTGAGCAGTGTTTACCGTGTCACACCCTCCCCTCCTTCTCATGACCCTAATAGCGACGATTTCTGGCCCTTCCACATTATGCGTACGCACCACTCCACCTAATTCAAAACCAACCAATGCCCACCTCGATCCACACATTAGGCAAGACCGCTAGCCGCATGCACGTGAGTGTAAATTTCTTCCTGGCATCGTTCGCATCCTCAATTATACAAAATATCCAGGTGTTGTCCATTTACGATCTTGATACACATGAATCGTTGCACGCGGCTGCCCGGATGCGCATGAACAGCAGACGTCAGCATGCCACTGCAGAAGAAATCAGAGAAGCCGTATCTCTTGTTGGAGGTCGACTCTCGTATCTTAACAGGGTAATGGTGTCAGTCTATTCTCATGCAACAGTTTAATTGACGCCATCCAAGGTCGCAAAGGCTAAAAATATGATCGAGATGGCGAACCACCTCAAATCTGTCGAAAAAGCGTGGCTCCTGAGTCAAATCGGTCTCTGCTCACTTCACTTTTTGCGTCTCATTCGTTGCGGCTCATGGTGTTTTTCTCAGGTCTTATTCCCGACTGTGACGACGATGTCATGGATGAGGTTTGTGTATTTGACACTTCGATCCCCGAGGCCAAAATCATCCTTACATGTCGGGCTCCAGCAAAAATGGAGCTCATGCTCCTGGCTCCTGCTACAAGAGTTTGTCAAAATCCGAGCTGAGCAAGAGGAAACCAGGGAAGCTGCGATAGCAGCAGGTGGGGCTGTGGAAGAAGACATTAAGCTGCCTGTCATTCCTTATGTGAGCAGCGTAGCTTTGTGTTGTAATTATGGCTTACGCTCAGCACAGTGGAGGTGTCGTCAAATAATGACACGCGCTGACTTCATGGAGGGTCAGTATGCATATTTTCGTTGCCGGAGCCACGGTCTGACATTATTTGCTAACAGAACTCGACCGTCTGAACGTCATCGCCATCGACGTAGGCTTTCTTTTGTCGCCGTTGGCTTCTTTTGAGATTTACTCACATGCACGGTAGATTGACCACAACGTACGCCCAGACTCTATGCTCATCCTTCACGCCGCCAAGGAGGTGGTGGCGGAAGATGACTTCGAGAAGCTCCTAGAGAATGTGCGGGACAGAATTGATGAGATTGAAAGTTTGCACAGGACACGCGAGTTGACGGTATGTCTTGACCTCCTTCCTAGCCCTCCGCTTATATCGATCTGATCATATTTTTCTGCAGTTCAAAGATGTAGATCAAGGAGACCGGATACACTTGAGTGTTGACAAAGGGGGAGGAAAAATATTTGGTGGGCGGATTGTGTAAACGTTCGTTTTAGGTGTCGATACACCATTTACGGTCTTTTTGTAAGTGAACCGTGCAGCCGTGTACACTCCTTTTGTATATACCTAATGTGCTATACTGAGCTGCATACCTTCGTTTACTACGTAAAATATATCCTTGTTGCACTTGGATTTTTTCAATCGATTTTCTTAAGATGGGAATATACAATATGGCAGAGATATTGGAACGCCCCCACACCTCAAGTGGGGGCGTTCCAGGCAACAGCAGTCCGGTTTATATTTGCTCCAGCCAATGGGGGAGAAACTATCAACGTATGTAAAATTGAAAAATAGAGCAATATCACGACGAGAGAGGAACACGAAATACTACAGTGCGATATATACATAATCTTAGAGTGGGGTTTGGGTTGTGTTGCGAGGTCCAGTACGAAGAAAATCCGCCTAAGGAGATCACCGTAGTGTAGGTGATATGGTGAGAGGGTGGGGAACATTGCAGAATTCTGGCGGATTTCACGCCGCAATGGCGACAGGTTTGGACTCGTCCTTGTTGCTGGCAGCAGCCTCCGCCTCTCTCACTGCTTTCTCAGCCTCGTTTTTTCGTTCCTCGATTTCCTTCATCTGTTGTTGTAGTTTTTCTTTCACCCCGAGACCAGGTCCAGCCGCTTTATTGAATTTGACACTCCGATGGTGGCTTGCGGTGCTGCCCATAGAACCTGTCTCGGGGGTCGAGACATTGACCAATGGCGCCGTAGTCGAGAGGCCACGGTGGAATGTCGTGGGAAGCACACGGCCTTCGGGATGCACAAAGGGACATCCTGCACGCGTACAGGCAGCGCCGAAGCGGCACTGGGTGGTGGTCGTGGCCTGAGTGGAGGAACGGGTGGGATGACTGAATGTGCAGCCTGGACGGGTGCATGCTGCACCAAAGCGGCAAGGCATAGTTCCGCTGTGTGGGGGCTGGGGGGCAGAGGGGGCAGGTGGCGCTTGTTCAGCAGCTGGTGGTCGCAAGATAAGTGAGCAAAGACTACAAGGAAAACGTCTAGAGTACACACCTTGAGGATTTAGAACCGCAGGGCTGACATGAGCTTTGATACAGTCCTTGTCCTGGCAATCCTTGCCTTTTTCACAAGCTTCGTTACTCAGCACAACACCACTTTCTGCGGTGGCGACGGGCGAGGGGTGGGCATAACGACAATGAGGGTTGGTGCATTTGGTGCTGAATTTGCATAACGTGGGTGATTGCGGCCGTTCCAAAAGGGCGTATCCGGGGCGCTGAGGGGCTGGGGAAGGATTGAGAGTTGTCAGAGCGGATGGTACACTAGGCGTTATTGGCGCGGGTGCCACGATAGGTATCGTCTGTGAAGTAGTGGCATCCTTAGACGGGGTCGCATCTGAAGCCTTCGAAGCCGATGTCGCCACCATAGACCCTCCTCTGCCTCTATTCGATCCTCCCCTGCCACCTCGACCACCACCTCTGCCCCTTCCACTGCCACCACCAGGCCCGCCCATCTGAGACCCCTGGAATCCAGTATTCATGCCGCCTTGATACATGTTCATATCTCCCGGCATGCCTTGCATAGGGAAACCAGGTCCAACGAATTGTCCAGCCCCAGCACCCATCATATTTGTCATTTGAGCCATCAGAGCCATCTGGTTCATTAAAATATCCTGGAACACTAGAGGATTGGTCATGCCTGCCATTGCAGCCATATCCATACCGCCTGCGCCACCCATGCCCGGAAACCCGCCTGCCATCATCATGTTCTGTTCGGGAGAGCCGTTCACTATGTTATCAATCCTCGATTGGATGTCGTCATGGGCGAATCCATTGGGTGTGGGTCCATTCCGCATTGAGCCAGCTGGTCCACCCACACGTTCTATCAGACTTCTAGAGTTTGTGTGCGAAGTGGTCGCAGATGCGGAGCTCCCCTCGCGGAGCATGGCACGAGGTCCAGTAGGCACGTCAGTGCGTCTGGATTTGTTCGGGTGGCCAGGTGAGGGTGATCGAGCAGACGCCAGGCGTTTCTGACCGGACCCTGCGGTGGAAGGGAGGGCCTGCGACAACGCCTGTTGGTAAACACCAGTCCGAGGGAGGTTAGGTAGTCGACGTGAAGCGTCTGCAGGGACATGGGGAGGGGCGTCACGCGGAGGTAGTTCGGATGTTGAAGGTTCTGGTTGTGAGGGTTCGTCTACTTCCGTGGCACCTTTTGCGGCCTCTAAAAATAACCAGTCGGTAAAGCTGGGATCTTCGGAACCGTCAGCTCAGTAAGGAGAGTCATACGAAAGTCAAGGAAACATACCAAAGTCAGAACCAATTACTGGAAAGTAACCACATGTCAGCTGCGGAAATATTGAAGGAGTTGAGGACTTACGATCTTCCAGCTCGCTAGTGATTTGAGCTATATTCAGGTCAGTTGTCATATCGGTGTATGCGGCTGAAATGTTGCCTACCTCCTGTCTTGTTGTTGATAAACATGATAGTAATATACTCCGCCATTACAGGGTCTACAAGGCAGTATTAAGCCGGCAGCCCACGGTAGTACAAGAAGAAAACTTACCAGCGTCTGGACTGTATCCCCGTTTCGTCAGTTCATCCTGTATGGATTGCTAGGGGAGAATAAGTTCTGATGGTCAATGGAAAGCCTAAGAAAGCTCGCCTGGAGAGCCGCAGCGCGCTCGGTGCCAATTGTCAGACCGAAAGGCATGTTTTCGTGGTTCGACGTCGAAGACGACGAGCAAGAGTGGTTTTGGATCTCCGCTCAAACGTTCAATGACAAATGCTTGCCTTATCGGCATCTATCAAGGGAAATTTGCACCTATTACTTATACAAGCATTAATGGGGTAGTGGTAACCTGGGTCGTTGCCACAGAGGGTGTATTCACTTCAGTCTCGACCCGCCGGGGGTTCGATTCCCTCTTAATGCATTCCGTTTTTTACTCTTCACTACTTGTCAATAATCGTTCTACTTGTTGCAAAATCCAATCGTCATGTTATTTCTCACTAATAGACTCTCCGATATTCTCTGCGATGGTCATTACTACGTTATAGATACGTTTGGTGGAGAATTACTTTACTCATAAGTATGAGTCTGGTCGAACTCTTCCAACAGGACCCAATCCTGAACGTCAGCACGCAACGATCCTCATCCATGAGTCAAAATACATCTTGAACTTTGTGAGTAACGAGCATCATTGGACACGACGCTGATTATTGTAAACAAAATCTGGTTTACGTGCACACGTCAGGATGACCGCCACCCATTTCAGTCATGAGTTCCGTGTTAATTGTCAAGGAGCGCTTAATTGATGACTGACCTCGCAAGCATGGGATTCTACTCTGGAATTCGAGAGCCTATGGTCCTGACGCGCTGTGCAAAGACAAGGATATCCTTTGGGGGCAGTATGTCATCAACCGGAATAACGTCGAGACGACAGATCCCAACTTGAAATGCTTACACAGGAAGCTACAGGAAGCCAGTCAGACGCTCAAGCGCTCAACGACAGGTCATATTAGCTTTTAGCGTTTAGCGCCCGCCGAGCAACTCGCCTGACGATCTACAGATTCCTGACGATCATGATCGAAATTTGAGCCTGGCGCAGCATCACAGATAAAATACCACTTCACATCGAATACCTTTGAATACGGGGAGACGAGCTTGTCGGCGCGTTTTGGTGTAGAACGCGTCAGTCTGTACGGAGAAATTGGGATCGGAATCGTAGGCACGCGCTCGAACAAAAAGGTGGCTGGCGCCGGCCGTCTGTACAGTATTGCAGCATCGATAGTCGTCCCGAGGGCGCTAAGTATCAGACCCCAATCCGCCCCAATATATCCTTCCCCTTGATTGCAGCATCGAGGCAGATCATGGGATAGCAGTAGCGTGATCCGGATGCCCACCTTCTGTGAACCCCACACAAAAGGTGTTTACGATACCGGCGGCTATCTGTAGGTGTAAAGGGACCTCCATAAGGCTGGGGCTAGGGAAGACTCCTAAAGCTCTGGAGAGTGCTCCAGTGGAGTCCGCGTCAGAGAAAAATGGCGATCTGCCAATGGTGTGATGCGCAGATTTGAACATAAGACAATCTGCGTAGACCGAAACTCTTCGACGATATGCCCACTAATGTCTGTGGGTGTATATAGGAACACGATGAGTCCAATCAGAAGTCCTGATACCAGGGGGGCGCCTTCGGCCATTGAGTCCAATGAAACATGGTTTCTTTATGTAACGTTTCTGAATCGACTTGAAGATGGACTGATGTCAAGATTGTTGCTTACCGTGGCTGGCAGTCTTCTGGAATCTAAAGCGGTTGCTGTTGGGAACCGGTTTTCCATAGATCTTTGTCCCTCAGCATCTGGAAGGTGGCGGGCTTGGCGGGGCGTTGACTCGGGGAACGAGTTGATCTGATGATCACCCTCGAGGCGCCTTTACATCGAACCACTTTTACGGAGCTTCAATTGTTTCGTTGTATTACTGTCTTTAGCGTATGTACGATATGTACAAGAAGGGGGGGGGGGGAAGAGCAGAATAGCGATAACTTTAATGCTCAGGGACTACCAGGCGACGAGAGAAAATGAAATGCAAAACCAAAAGTTGTTTCTCGATACAGGTAATACAGGTCACCTGGGTCACCAGGCCCCAATAAGTAAGTTGGCGGTGTGGTTGCGTATAGATGTGTGAGGGTATCAAGGGTCGAAGTCCATGTGTAGATGCGAAATTATACATTGCGATGGATGGTATGTGCAGCGGGTTGCGAGCCAGGAGAAGATGCAGGACAATAAATCAAGGGCAGAATAAAAAGAAGTCGCTACCAGGTCGACGGCATGGCCATAGCAAACATTTGTCCTTTTAGTGGATGGACTGGAGGCATCTCCCTCGATAGCGTAAATACTGGAGGGGAATCTAGCCCACGAACTCTTGCGTTGTAGTCCTCGCCGCCCACAGGTGTCGCCGGCGAAGCCGAGGAGGCTGGAGATGTAGAATTCGAATAGCTGGGGGATGGTGTGTCGGGTGTACGAGGAGAGCTCCATGTTGGGGCAGACGGCGGGGAACCGGAAGGCGTCGTTTGTTGCCGCTGGCTACCGAAGTTCGGGATTGGGCTCGTGGTGTCGTTGGGTTCCGGCACGGGAGTCGCCAACGTCGAAGCAGCTGCCCTGGCAGCACGTCTTGATACCATTGACAGGGGATAGGAAGGATACGGGCCGTCCGGTGACTGAAAGTCCGCTCGTAACTTCGTTTCGAACATCGTCAAGACCGCATTATCAACCGACAACTCCCACTCCAGGTAATTGCACATCTCCCGTTCCATCTGGTTGATCTCGCGCAGAGAAAACAGCCCTTGAGCGACAATCCCCCACGACTTATTCGAGTAAGTGTCGTCGCATATCACTTTGGAGGCGATCATGAACGCGGATATGAACAAACGGTGTCCAGAAGAACCTCTGGCGGTCGGGAAACGTGCCTTGAGTCGCTGTAACAGAATTAGGGCGGCGAAGGTAACCGAGGGATGCAACTTGGTCCGATGTAGTGCGTATGCGATGAAATTTGGAAGGGGCGACTGTGGTTTCGCTGTTGATGACCCAGGAGGGAGCTCCGGACAATCGAAGAGGTGGGAAATGAAACGGGCGCTAAGTTGGGCGATGTTCTCGTGACCGTAGAATGGGTCGGACCGATGGGAGCCTGGAGCTTGGGTGGCATTCTTCACGTGCCTAAGCTGGCAGTCATTGGAGAGAGGGCAGAGGACTTACTGTCGGTGGGACAGGTTGGTATCGATTGCGAGGTGCATTAGTTGTTATTCTCCGGGGGTCGGGATGGTGAGATGAAGACATTCCGATCGATCACGAGAGTCGGTTGCGGTGCTGCGAG